>JAVRRP010000091.1:0-31613 GCA_036872775.1 Oleoguttula sp. CCFEE 5521
AGGCGTATCAATGCAAATTGACACACGCAATACAGGTTGTCGCGCGGGTGATGCCTGCCCTTACGCCCACACACCGCCGTCACGAGCCAGCAAGGACTCCTCGTCACTGAGTGCGGGAGCATCGGTAGCAACGAGCAACGTTAGCAAGTCGCAAAAGCCTGCACCTCGACCTGTTGCGGCACCAAAGCCACAGGTTGAGGACGTCAGGACTTTCCAGGTCGGTCAGATTGAACGGCGCTTTAAACCTAAGACCGACGAGAAGGACCATGCCACGGTGTTCACATTTCAGATGATCCCGACAGATCCTGACTTCCCCTACGAGATCAATGCTCTGGATTGCTCTCTTGAAATCCCACTTGGCTACCCCGACAACGGACGGCCATTACTGAGAATCTTGAACAGAGACATTCCGCGCGGCTTTCAGATCAACATCGAGAATGGTTTCGACGCACTCTACGACAATGCGCCGGGCGCAACTTTGCTTGGTCTTATGAATAGACTCGACAAGCAGCTGGAGTCCATCCTCTCCGGTGAGATGGCACAGACCGTTAAGCTCGTAGTAAACAGAGGGCCCCCGAAACCAACAGCAGTCCCAGTACCGACAGCGAGCGTTACTATACCTCCACCTCGGTTGCCTGTGCTGCAAGAATTCACTCCAGAGCAGAAGGCTGATGCCGAGAAGAAGCGGCAGAGCGACAAAAGGCAGCTTGAAGCCAGGTTCGGTCGACTGCAACACTTCGCGAAATCACATGATGGCTTCAGCTACACTCTGCCAATCGACTCGCCGAAGCGGCAATCATGGCCGGCATCGCTGCGGTCATTGCGATCGTTCACTTTACTACTACCTGCACTTTATCCGCTGGAAGCCTCGACCATCATGCTAGACGAGGAGAGTAAGGAGGCGCGAAACGTAGAAACAGCTTTCGAGGCTCGTTCTAAGAACCACCTTGATGCCACACTCACTCAGCAGATCAACTATCTTACGCAGCATCTGCACGAGATGGCAATGGATCGTGAGCAGGAGCCTGACATACGGCCAGCACCAGTGTCGACTCCCCAGAAGACTTTCACGCCAGCTCAGACCGGAGTATCACGATCTAGAGATCCTGACAGGCCTCATCTGCAAGTCATAGAGCGACCACCGGAGTGGACCATGGTTGGAGGTGAGGATGACGAGAGTGACCTGTCGAGCAGCGATGGCTACTCGTATGACAGCGGGGACGACATTGAAGATTCACATGATTCCGAGGATGGAGGAGCACCTGTGTCTGCGCCTGTTGAGAAAGGAGTGCTAATTTCATTCCCGCAGCTGGAATTGTATGGTATAGAGGTGAGTCCATGTGTTTGTTGGCTTGATCTCCCAGCGATCGGGCTGTCATAAGCTCCGTGTCGCGAACGTCGTGATCGAAGCACAAGTGCAATTTTTGGATCTGGGACGGGTCTTGACACGGACCCTCCAGCACGCATGTCGGGCACTGTGATATATTGCACACGAGACTGACGGTAGCGTTCTCTAGCTGATGGAACTCACAACGCTTAACATCAGCGTCAAGTGCGAGCGCTGCAAAGACATCATGGACGTCGAGCGCCTGCATAACAGCATCTCGAGCGACGGTACCGGTGTCCGCGATGCAAGTTGCAAGAAGTGCACAACCCGCTTCTCCGTTGGCTTCAGGGCAGACCTGATGCATGCCAACTCTGTTCGAGCGGGCTACTTGGACCTTGATGGCTGCACCGTGGTTGACATGCTGCCAAGGTAGGTCCTCGAAGCTACAATTTGCCATTACGATGACCGGCGCATCGACTGATTGCTGTAAAATACAGCTCCTTCATACCGACCTGCGCCGAGTGCTCGACACCGCATCCCGCGCCTGGCGTGGTTTCAGTTCGAGGCGAGTCGACCATGGCGATCTGTCGAGAGTGCCACAAGAAGACGTGTTAGTATAGGGCATGCCGGTCAGGTGACGCAATCACTGAAGCCAGACAGCTTTTCGGATCCCTGAGGTCAAGTTCCTGCAGATCAGCGCTGCTGCGAGTAAGTCTCCCAACCGACCACCAGTAAGACAGCTCCTCTAACAAGCGACAGTCCGCGCAAGCAAGGCGCCAGTGCGCAAGAAAGTGGGTTCCCTTCTGCATCCCAGACCAATACACATTTGAACGCCGGCCGAGCCCCGCGAGCAATCCACTGCTGCTCATAGATGCTTTCGCGGACCCGCCGTTACAGAGCCGGTTCAGACCTTCGCCCCTCATCCCCAATCACTGCATGAGCAAGAGATATCAAGCTGACCAGGTACCTTTCTAATCTTCAGACCCGCGAAACCCTGGGCATCGTAGCCGGCACAGAGCTGCCCCGTCGCGGCCGCTGCGAGCATTACAGCAAGTCGTACAGATGGTTTCGGTACGTTTACCCTTCACCGGTTGTTGGCATGGATGTCATCAGCCGAAAATGCCCTCGCATGCACAACGGATCCACTCGACTCCGAGAGGTCGGGCGGAGCGGGAGGGGGTGAGCAAGAGCGTTACATGGGAAGCTGACTACGACACGCATGCAGGTTCTCGTGCTGTAATAAGGTGTTTGCTTGTGATCGGTAAGCCATCCTCACACCTTCTACCCTGCCAATGCAACGCTGACCAACATCACCACAGCTGCCACGACGCAGCAACAGACCACCCTAATGAACACGCCAACCGCATGATCTGGTACGTACTATTCTCTCACGTCGTTTCATCGTCATTTGCATAAAGTCGTTGCACGCTTTCATCCGACGATCTCCGCGGTACCTGCATCTGAGCCGCATACGGCTCCCGCCTTCCCCGGATCTTGGGCGCAATCTACAGATCTTAGTTGCAGGCGATGTACTCCGGGTCCGACCACACGGTCAAGCTGCAACGCTTTTACCGGGAGACGGCACCGCACACGGGGAAGCACCGGATCGCGGACCTTCCTGCTGCCGACATGGGCCGTGGTCTCCATATCTCTAGTCTACAGGCGATGTAGTCCGGCCCCGAGGAAGAGGTCGAGATCTCGGTGCTCCCGCGGGGAGATGGAAGCGCTGGACGGTGGTGGCGCGATTGAGCGATGCTGCCGAAGTGAGGCTCTCCGGGATGCCGTACGCTGGACCGATCGCGCGGGTCTGCGAGCATAGATCTTCCGGAGCTTGGACCGTCCCCCGTCGCTTCCCTTGATGTTCCGATGCGTTTATGCGCTGCATATGCACCTCTCCCTGCTTCGTAGATTCTGCCCCCCTCACTGACCACCCTCACCTCTCACAGCGGCCACTGCTCCCGCGAACAAGCCTACCGCCCCTCCGACTGCGGTGTCTGCCATAGCTCGCTCGTGAGCAAGAAAGGCACGGGGTTCTGGGAAGGTGGAAAGGGTACGAGGGATAAGAGCAGGATGTCGAGGAAGGATCCAAGAAAGTATAAGAGGCGGGGCGGTAGTAAGGTGGGCGGTGGAGGGAAGTAAGAAGGGAGGGGACGGGGGTCCTGCTAGGTCGCGTATCCGGCACATCAGCTACGCCTTCTGTCATGGGCAGGGCGAGTATCTGTCCAAAGTGCCTCCGCCGCTTCTACGCCTCATCGGGCGCATCGCCCTAATGCTCCTTAGCTAAGCTTTTAGGACGTGGCATCGGCCGCATCTCGCCGTGCCTTTCCTTTGGTGGCGGCCAGTCTGTTGCGGTTTGGCGCCCTGTCTGCTTCTCGTACACTCGTCAAACTGCTCACGTTCATCATACACTACTTCATAGAGAGGTCATGGCTCTGCTTCGGCCTTCGTAGCGTCCTCGTCACTCCTAAAGACTCTGCATCACACTGATCAGTGTGCATCCTTCCTCCCGCATTCGCAGATTTTCAAGTCCACTCACAAATGCCTCTCATAATACGTCAGCAGATGCTGTGGCGCCTTCCCCCGCAACGTTGATAACTTATGCTTCCTCTTGACGTTGTCCTTCCAATCCGCATAAGCCATCAAAACTTTCCCTCCCCCGGCTCTGCTCTTCGTCGTCTCGCTCTCCTCAATGATACTAATAATCCTCGTTATATTGTCCTCCCAGCTTCCCTTGGGAAGGTCTTTTGAGGAGGAGGGCGTGCCGTTTGTTGCGCCTGTGGATGTGCGGGATTTCTTGGTAGCGGGGGCGGGTGAATCGAGGGCGGAGGCCGAGCGTTTTGTTGTGAGAGACTTTCTGGCGCAGGCGGCGGCTGCTTTGGGGGGGGGCCCGCCGATGCGGTCGTGGTATTCGGAGAGCTTTACTGAGGCGGTTTTGCTGTTACGCGGGGTGTGAGTTCAGCTTTGCCTGCGTTGACGAATCTGGGCTCAAAAAGGCAGTAAGAGCAACGCACAGATTATCCAGCGGCTCCCATGTAATATCTGCCTCGTCATCGTAACCCAGCCATTTGATGCGATATTGTAGCGTGCCCTTGGTATTCCTGTGCTTGAGGATGTCCTCGACGACATATTCATCCTCTCCCTCCTCGGAGTCGTCATCCTCCTCCTCATCCTCGTCCGATGGGTCGGGGGCCTTCACTGCCTTGGCGGGGATCTCTTCGGGGACGTCCCCGTCGGATTCGTCGTCGCTGATGGCAGCTGATAGGTCGTGGTCAACATGTGGATCGAGTCGTGTAGACAGGTGAGAGGTGAGTAGAGACATACGAGGCATTGGCGCAACGCGGATTTTTGGAGTGGGGCCCAGTATCACGTAGCCATGCGCCGGCGAGGGTCTTGACTGCAGTATTGTCAATACGCTGTCGCAAATATTTCTGACAGTTGGGAATACCTTCGCGACACGTACGACAATAGGCGGCGGGCGTACAGCGGTGTAGGTGAATGGTGGTGGGGGCGTCTTGAGCCAGCGATGGATTGAAGCTCCCTCCGCGTCCATGTCGCGTAGCGATAGTTGAAGCTCGGGCCACGTCTACGCGACGTTTGGATCAGTAAAAGTTCGAGTGAGGTGGTGGAGTGGGAGCAAATGAGTGAAGCACCTATATTACCGATATTTCAGATATCAGCAACACTTTCGAATTGATCTTCTCGTTCTGGACCATCTGGAGAAGACGATCTAGTATCAAACAAGCCCGCAAAAGAACGACATCGATCGATTCATTGTAGCGAAGTCGGTAGGCATAGAGGCTTAGGCGGCGGAAGAGGGGCAACGAGGTTACGATGGCGGGGAATGCGATGAGTATGCATACCATGCCCTTTCACGTGTATTCCAATACTGACATGTGTCATCAGACATAGACTTGAGCAACGGTATTTAGCCCTCACCTCACAACGACCCTCCCATCACTGACACAGAGAAGCACAATTCACTCGCGATGAGTCCGGACGACCCTTCATCATAGTCCGAGACCAAGGCAAGAAGACCCGAGTCCATGGCGCCGAAGCAGTCAAGCAACACATCTTCGCCGCGCGGCGAGTCAGCAACATTGTCAAGACTTCGTTAGGTCCGAGAGGTCTGGACAAAATCCTCATATCCCCCGATGGAGACATCACAGTCACAAACGATGGCGCTACAATTCTCGGACAGATGGAGATCAAGGACAACATTGCACAGCTGCTGGTCTCACTCTCCCAATCGCAGGACGCTGAGATAGGCGATGGCACGACCGGTGTGGTGGTCCTGGCAGGCGCACTACTGGAACAAGCAGCGGAGCTAATAGACAAGGGCATTCACCCTATCCGCATAGCAGATGGCTACGACACCGCTTGCGAGATCGCCGTCGCCGAGCTCGACAAGATCTCAGACTCCATAGCCTTCAGCAAAACCGATAACGCGAACCTCTTCAAAGTCGCCAAGACTTCGCTGGGCAGCAAAATCGTTAGCAAAGCACACGACCACTTCGCGCAGATCGCTGTAGACGCCGTGCTCAGCGTCGCAGACCTCGAGCGGAAAGACGTAGACTTCGAGCTCATTAAGGTTGACGGCAAAGTCGGTGGCGCGCTGGAAGACACCCTGCTCGTGAAAGGAGTGATAGTCGACAAAGACTTCTCGCACCCTCAGATGCCCTCGGAGGTGAAGGATGCCAAGCTCGCGATCCTAACATGTGCCTTCGAGCCTCCCAAGCCGAAGACAAAGCATAAGCTCGACATCACCAGCGTAGCGGAGTACAAGGCGCTGCAAAAGTACGAAGCCTCCAAATTCGAAGAGATGATCCGACAGATCAAAGACACGGGCGCGAATGTCGTGATCTGCCAATGGGGATTCGACGACGAAGCGAACCACCTCCTGCTGACCAACGACTTGCCCGCAGTCCGCTGGGTCGGCGGGCCAGAGATCGAGCTCATAGCCATCGCGACGAACGGCCGCATCGTCCCGCGCTTCGAAGACCTGAGTGCTGCGAAGCTAGGCAAAGCCGGCATCGTGCGCGAAATGTCCTTCGGCACGACCCGCGAGAAAATGCTCGTAATCGAAGAATGCGCCAACAGCCGCGCCGTCACAGTTTTCGTCCGCGGCAGCAACAAGATGATCATTGACGAAGCGAAACGCTCACTTCACGACGCCTTATGCGTTGTCCGGAACCTCGTCAAAGACAGCCGGATCGTCTACGGCGGTGGTGCAGCGGAGATAGCGTGCTCGCTTGCTGTTGAGCGGGCGAGCCTGGAGACTAGGGGACTGGAGCAGTATGCTATGAGGGCTTTTGGTGAGGCGCTGGATGCTGTGCCTATGGCTCTTGCGGAGAATTCGGGGCTGAGTCCTATTGAGACGTTGGCGGAGTTGAAGGGACGGCAAGGAAGAGGAGAGGGAGTAGGTGTGTTGGGTGTGGATTGTATGCAGACGGGGAGTAATGGTATGTTGACTTCGATGGCAATGCATTTGAGGTGCGAGTGGAAGCTGACTAGTCGTACAGATATGAGGGAGCACTTTGTCATTGACCCGTTGATCTCGAAGAGGCAGCAGCTGTTACTAGCTACGCAACTTTGTCGGATGGTACTCAAAATCAACAACGTCATTGTGGCAGGGGCTGGTGATGGCGACTACTAAACGAGGCACCCTTACGGGAGAGGGAGTAAGGGAACGTGGTAGGCTCAGGTGGTCTGCTGCAATGGCCGTGATCACTCCGCTTCTGGTCATTGCCGCTCGTGGAGAGGAAGTCTGCCGCCCGAGCGACCGAGGGCGGAGCCGTACCTCAGCAGGGTCGTCGCTACGCACTTCAACGCCGTCGAATTGCTGTCAATGCAGGCCATCGCGCGTCAATGCAGCCCAGTGCTACGACATACCACCTCGCGCACCACACACAACGATTGTGCACAGCGGTCGCATCGATCAGGGCAGAAACCCGGGGAAGCTGAGTGAGTCGGAATACGAGGCCATGGAACAAAAGCCATAGAATACACGTAGACTCGACCGTACCGCTATGTGTGTTCGTACATACACCAGATCACCCGTCATCAATACATCTATTTCCATCCATCTCAAAATACGCTGCTTGCATGAAACGAAGTTTGGATGCTTCTACCACCCCGGCACCTCCTTCAAATTCACCCAAAGCCCTCCCTTCGGCTTACTCGTGATGCCGCCCTTGATTTCCGGCTCGCCGGTCGCCAGCGGTGAGTTCTCTTCGAAGCTCGTCTCGAATGTGCCAACCCATGCCGCGACGATGCAGGCGAATTCTGCTTGGGCGAACTTTTGGCCGATACAGCTACATTGAGGTATTAGTATGTGTTGGGCAAGGGAATTGAGAGGGTGATCGTACCTTCGTGGACCATGCAAGAAGGTAAGGAATGAGAAGTTGCTGTCGGCGCCGCCCTTGTTATTTGCTTTCCCGTCCGCGTCAAGCCAACGCTCTGGCTTGAACTCATGCGCATCTTCGCCCCAGAGTTTCTTGGAATTATTGATTGCCCAGGGAGCCAGGATAATCGTCGTGTCAGCTGGAATGAAGTGGCCATCCAGCGTGGCGTCCTTGTCGGCGATCCGCAGCGTCATTGAGACGGGCGAGTACAAGCGAAGGACTTCTGAGCACACGGCGTGGAGGTAGTGGCAGCTGTCTAGCTGTGTTGCTGTGATGGGGGAGGAGGGGGAGGGGAGAAGAGAGCGGACTTCTTCTCGCAATTTGGCTTGGGCTTCAGGGTGTCGGCAGAGCAGGAAGATGGCCCAGATTGTAGATGTGGCGGTTGTCTCATGGCCGGCAACGAGGAAAGTCATCATTTGATTTACTAGCTCCTCGTCGGTGAAGTTCCCGGATGAAAGAGCGACGGACAAAATGTCCTTCGACGTCTCGCCTTTCTCCTGCATGGCCTTCCGTTTATGCTGGATCAGCTCCCTGCAAGTCTGCTTGATGTACGCGCTTGCGGCATTCATCTCGTGGTTCCGCTTCACCGGCAAGCGTGAGAGAAGCCAGAACGGCAGCAAAGCACCTAGAATCTGTAGAGCACGGCCGACACGTCCAGGTGTAAACACGGCTTGATAGTGTTTGTTCAGCGCGTTCGAGGGATCCGCAAGCGAATTGAAGTCGCGGCCCATGCCGGAGAGGCCGATGATGTCAAGGGTTGCGCGGGAGGCCCAGTGACCGACGTCGATGGTGCCGGGGGCGTGAACGGGAGTATTTGGGGTTGATGCTGCTACTGCAGCAGGCGACTGTTTTTCAGGGCTGACGGGTTGTGGGGAGGCGGAGGTGGCGACTCTCAGGCACTCAATCAGCTCGTTCGACTTCGACCAGAAGACTGGGTACAGGTCTTTGACATGGCGGTAGGCGAAGGCGGGCATCAGATCTTTGCGCTGGCGCTTGTGTTCGTCACCTTCTGCGAGCAAGATACCAATGCCTAGGATGCGGCCGAGGCCATTGCGAAGTTGACGAGGCTTAATGAATTCGTAGTTCTTCGTCACGAGTACTTCACCCAGGACCTTCGGCGTCGTGACGAGTACACGTTCCTGGAACCACATGCTGTACCTGATGAGACCGTCATTTGGAACGTTCTCCTCCCAGTCCTGTTGCGGTCCGCCATTGCGATCACGCATAATGCGGCGGGTCTGGCCATACAACCAGTGGTTGTCGGGTGGCGTTGGGATGTCTCGCAGTGGACTGAAGAATCGTGGGTAGATAAAAATAGCCCATATTGCCGAGCTCGTCCAAAGTGCGATGTAGAGTGTGAAGGTGGTGAGGAAGAGTCCGATCGAGTAGCTTGGGGCGAGGTATCGCAGGAGAGCTGAAGTTGCGGCGGAGAAGCCTAGTATCTCCAGACTTGTAGGCATGATTAGTCTCGAAGCAATACCAACCGATGAAGTCGAGTTGGTCCTACGATCGTGGCAAGACGACGACAAACGACGATGTGGCAGCCTGGCAGAGTGCGAAGATGTATCCTCGTCGAGGAATTGGAAAGTATCCTAGTACGGAGTCAGTGCCTACAAACCTGGTCGGGTTCTAAGACTTCTGCCACGCTCCTTCACGTCTAATAAATATCACAGTAACGACAGGCAACGGCATACATATCAGACACGTTGTCGTTCGATCGTGACGCCTATGAGCGGGCGACGGGGACAGTTGTTCGCCGGAGCCGTGTATCGATATCTCGGAGCTTTTGGACGAACCTCGCGTACCGATACTCGCATACCGAGGCACTCGTCCCCTACTTGAGGGAGTCGCACCCCGATGAAGATTACATGTGACGTGCAAGCGCGAAAGCTGCAGCAGGGACACGTGCTGAATCAGAAGTGCTAGCAAGAAGCATGACGGTTTCATAGATCGAGTCTTGGTCATCCTTCTCGTTAGGTTGCGGGGGCGGGCCTTAGCCGTTGATCCCCTGGCTAGTCGATTCAGCCGCAACTCAATGGCAATCGGGTATTCACAACGATCAGATACATGTCCAGAGGCGAGAATGTCAAGCTCCAATACACTTTGGCCTATCCGAACCACATGATAGCAATGAGATCTATCACAAAGTACAATTACGCCACTTCAATCGAGCGGCGGGGGACCGGATGCTGCCGAGCCGTTGCACATCCCCTTAAGTTGTGCTTCACCTCCCTGCAACAAGCGCGTCTTGTACTATCATAACAATTGACCCCCATCGCAGCGGAAAAAGGCCTCGCTCTACCTTCTCCACACATAGGCAGTGATGTTCAATCGGGCATGTTCTCGTATAGCAACGCGTCCCTTGCAGCCTCCCACGCGATCACACCTTCAACTCCGTCTCAGTCGATCTGCGGAGCACCAAAGCCAACGACGTTCGATCGCTACAGTACGGATTCTACGACCTACAAGACAATCCAGCGCTATGAGTAGCACGCCCTTCTTCTCCCAGTTCTCGCTGTTGGACAGGGCAAATGGCCCGATCCTTTCCACTCTTGGTCGTTCTTACTCGAGCGGTCCTTCCTATTACTCCTACGGAAGCGTGCGTGCTGTCATCTGGATACTGATCGGTCTGAACGTCCCTATATTTGCTATGTGGCAGCAGGCCAAAGCCACGAATGACAGGCGAGCCGATCAATTGCTTCGGAAGTACTGCACGCTGTCCTGGGACGGAATCAAGCAAGGACGGTACTACACCACTCTTACCTCAGCATTCGCACATCAAGACTGGCTGCACTTCGGCTTCAACATGTTCGCTCTGAACACATTTGGCAGCGTACTGGCTATGGCTGGGGGAGTGAGTCCTGCGAAAGTCATTGGTCTTGCTCTTGGCAGCGCATTCGCATCCTCTGCTGCCTTCTTGTGGCATTCAAAGCCGATCGAACGGGACCGTTCCAGACGTGGATGGCTGGTCGCGACGGAACGTGAAACCATCCGCGCTGGTCTAGGAGCCAGTGGACTAGTCAGTGGCTTGGCCGGTGCCGCGACGCTTCTCATGCCTTCCCTGCGTATGCAGATCTTCCCGATCCCGATTGCCATCCCGCTATGGGGTGTGACGTGCATCTATGCGGCGGTCGATGCATACTTCCTCAACGACACTAACAGTAACATCGGACACGCAGCACATTTGGGCGGCCTCGCCTTCGGGGCGGTGTTCTACCTATTTGAACTGCGGAAGCTGGGAGGCGTGTGGCAGATTGCACGGCGGTTGGTGCTGAGGAGATAGACGAGATTCTTGCAGCTTCACTGGTCTGAGGCAGGCGGTGGAGCATGGCGTTACGACGGCACAAGTCTTCAGTGACATTGCGCACGCAGGGGGTTTTGTACGACATGCATAGCGAACGGCATCGTTGGAAGCGTTGCGATGAAATTTGGATAGGATTCGGCATCTACCTTGCTACGCTCTGTCTGACCGGGGGTGCTTCTCCGACTTTACACCGACTGCAGCACTTGAAGTCAAGTCGGTAGACCGAGACGTTCTTCTGGCCGTATTATGTTTGACATCTGTGTCGAAGACGGTCATCAGGCCAAGAGGGGCCCGCGACTTTGTTCAATAGGTTTGGAAGTACCTCTACTCTGCAGTCTTTCTTGAGGCAGCATCCAATAGTTTCATTTGTCTCTCATTCTTCTTCTGCTCCTTACGACCAACGTGTCCCCAGCTATATTCATCTCACGCCTTGGCACCGGCTGCCGGCGTGACAACTCTCCGTCAGCCTGCTAGAGTTCTTTTCACTTGCACTGCATTGCTTGCAGGTCCTGCCCATCAGTACAGCATCCGCCAAAAACACGACACCCTCTAGCATGCGACTTCATATGAGGTCAGACGAAAAGATCAAAAGGTTCCGTCTCAACAGAGACGAGACGAGCTCCGAATCGGGGAATTGAACCCCGGCCTCCTCGGCGCTTGGTCCTGAAGACCGTGAGAGCGAGAAATCCTAGCCACTAGACCAATTCGGATGGTGGAGATGTTGTAGAAATTATCAGTATAGTACTCTAACAAAATTCTGGCTCCTGCCGAATTTGGACAGCCGGCTGTTCCAATGGCGCCCTGATTCAACCACACCGATCAAAACATGCACCAGGGCCTCGACGCGATGCGGCTGCACCACGTGATGCGAGCTCAAACGTCTATTGATGATATGGTATGAGGTTGTCGGGGCCGCCGACGGCGATTGTTGCTTCACGAAGAATGTCTTCTAATAGTCTGCGGCCCACAGCTATACTCTTTATGTGGTTTGTCTACTCGGTGCTAGCACAAGCATGGTGACCGTCTCGGGCTTGATCTCCTTCCTCCTGCCGAGCACACGATGTGTCAATAACAGATCAGCTGCATGAGCAGGTCAGGCGGCGTCTCACTTCCGACCTCTCTGCCGCAATTTGCGGGACATGGGAACGCGGACAACGCATCTCTCACGCTCGAATGCTCGAGGTACCGCACGTACTCCGATCACATCGATGTCTCGCTTCTAATCTTGAGCCAATCAACGACTCAAGTACGGATCAATAAATATCTTCTGCTTCGCCGCATTCCTTGCCTTCCCTTCGTAAGACCTATCGCAATTCTTGGTACAAACTCGTTCTGGCTCCTACTCCTTTCTACTGCTAGTTCTGCGAAGAGAGAGGCCCTTCTCATACAACGACATCTGTCAAACCGTTCCACCGTTGCAGCCCCGTTGCGAAGGCGTATCTACAGGAGCTTGTCTTACCGAAGGGTTTGTGTATTGGTAGTCTATAGACGATGTCTTACTCTCTGACAACACCTTGAACACAGAACAATCATGGCTATCGGAGATGTAGAATGGGACGTGGCTACCAAACGGCCTATCGTCGATGGCAAGACTATCAACTCCGATACAGGTTTAGTCCAGCCCGCGACGACTCCGACAACATATGGACCGCCGACTATCGACATTGTATGGCAAAACCTGCATACAGATCCCAAGACCGACGTCTGGGTGCTCAATAGAGGACCGGCCGGACCGTCGATCGACAAGCTGTTCATCCGCATCGCCAAGCTCGTCCAGGACGGCTGGATTACGCTGCATTCGGTTACTGTCACCCAGTATACATGCGTCGTCGTCTGCGAATCGAAAGCGACGCGGGATGAATTTCATCGAGTGGCGTGGAACTTTGGCGAAGGATCTACTGTGCTGCACTGAAGCTCTGCAGCCACGAACACAGCCAAGTGTCTCGTAGCTCGGAGTCGATGTGTCGGGGTCCTGTCTGAGATCAATGCAGATTCAAGGTTGATGAGATAATGATCCGTATGATGGTTCGAAGTGAAGTCAATGCTCTTCCACATACATGTTCGAAGATGCGTTGAGGCTGGGAGCAGCAATCGAACTGGTGCGCAACCGGCAGCCGATGAGCATAGGGATACATGTTCATTCAGGAATGACTGACCTCAAACTTGTCCAGAGAAGGTACAATTCTGAGATTCCACTTCCACACGACTACAATGCCATCGGAGCACAACCTCGGAGCATCCTCCTCTGCCTACTCTTCCCTGTCCAACATCTCCTCTATCATTCGCTTCTTCCGTTTCTCTCTCTCGGTGCATTCTCTGCACCCACAAGGACCGAACGGCGCGACAGTGTGACCAGCCAGCACTGCCCGTCTCCGTCGCTCCGCCAACATCATCTTGCAACGCTCCGCCCGAAATCTCAGATATTCACGTCCATCAGCCTCGTTGATAATCTGAATGCATGACAACGAACCATTGTGTACATAAGCCTCAGCTGCAGTCTCCTCCGTGACCTTTCCCCCGCCGCCGAAAGGAAGGGAATGTGGCGCCCAGGTGACGATTAGATCCTCTTGCCTCTGCAAGACTCGATCCAACTCGTAGTGGTGAGAGTAGACCATGTTGTGCGCCAAGAGGAACTCATGAGGATCGCATTGCCATCGCTCGGGGCATGCCCCGTGGTCAGGCCACGCCTCCCCTTTGACCGTGTATGCGAGCGCCATCTCGAATTGCGGCTTGTAATGGGTTCGCAGAAGCTCGCGATAGTTCCGAGTCAGAGTGAGGAGTGCATGATCTGGCCAAGCGTACGCAGCAGAAGTAGGCGGCGTGTGAGGCGGCATGTCGATCAGCTGCGCACGCGTGTAGCCTTCCACAGGCTGTGGATCGTGCGCAAGAGGAAGCGAGGATGTGTCATCTACCTGAGTCCTGGTAGGACTGTCAGACTCCTCAGTTCCGATGTGCTGTGAGTCGGTAGACAGCTCGATACTGCCTAAGCGCCTGGCGGACAAGCTTTTAGTGGTCTCCGGCTGTCGATCATCGCTATCGATACTGCCGTCGTGCTGGGAGACGGGGATTGGATTCGCCTTGCGACGTCCAATCCACTCTAGCACTTCGACCCGGTAGACCTCAAAGGTCGGATGCGCATCGGAGGCGAGAGACTTTGACTGCCTGGAGGTGGATATGTGGGAAGCACTGCGGCGCCTCACTCTGCGCTCGATAGCTTTGTAGCAGCGTGTTGACTGTCTGCGGATCAAGGCGGCGAATTGGGCGGACTGCCGGCGATTCTGGACGTGTGTAGACATATCGGAGAGACTTGAAAGACTGGCTAGGTGATAGTGAAGACTGACAAGGGTATAAAGATGGAAAGCAACTTGCCTTTACTATCCGTCTGCACAATATCACCTTTAGTCCAGTCGAGTGTCTCACAAGTCGCTATGGACCCATTTGCTGCGCTCTTGTCTCGCCCGTCTCACTGGTCCTGATATCCGACATCAGCCAGAAACAAGTCTATATTTGGATAAGCGACCACTTGAGTAGGTTCGCAGAGTCACGCGCAAGCCACTGCGATGCTACGCTGATACATCAACGGCTGTCTCGCTCACTTCCCGCCCCTTGCAACACCACCAAGCACTCTTTCCGTGCTCTCGAACGCCCGGTCAAGCTTAGCCAATGCCTCAGCTTTCTGCCTCTCACTGACAAGGTCGCCACCCAGCGGCAAATCCCTCAAAGCACTCTGCATCAGCTCCGCGGCCTTCTCAGCCGTCATAGCAGCGCTCGAACGCACTTTGCTCACGGCCGTGCTAGCCTTAGCAATCGCCTGCGCCGCTTGCGAAGTCTGCACCGGCTCTTTCCTCCGCAACCCGACCTGTCCCTTGCCGTCCATGAAAGTCTCGTACCCGTTGGTGTCAAGGACCTCCCTTGGGACATGCAGATCAGGGTAGGTTGGGAACGAAACGGGATGACCGCCCGTTCCAGGAGTACCCGGTAGCAACGCTCTCGGCAGCCCTTCTGAACCCCGACCGCGGCTCCGTTGAGCGAGCTCTTCGAGACGAGCCCTGTTCTCCGGACAGCCTTCCACAGCGAAGCGCAAACACATGATGGCGTGCTCGCGGATGTACGGGTTATGCTCATCGTGCTTGCAGCAGCCGACCAGCGCTTCCAGGCCGCCGTGGAGTCGGACTTGCGTTTGCACATTGCGATTCTTCCAGATGAGGGATGAGAGGACGAGCACAGTGAGCTTCTTCAAATTACGCCATTCAAAGTCAGAGGGCTCGTCGGCTTCTGCGTTGTCTTCGGGATAGGCGAGTGGAGTCGTAGGCTCGAAGATCTGGGATTGTGAGGGTTGCAGCGCGTGGGTCTGCAAAGGTGGCGGGAGAGGCGGCAGGATGCCGGCGCGGGCATTGAGCTCGTCTTGTACGGAGAAGCGATTGCTGTCGGGGAGGTACTGGGCGTGGGAGCTGAGGAGGCGGCCGTCTGCGGATGCGGCGCGTTGAGGCATACTGACCCGTCGGCGAGATAGTGCTTCCGACCCGAAGCCATCGGCACCGCCCAGGCTGAGTGTGCCTTGTAGACCGAGCTTGGGTATGCCTTCTTCGAGCTCGCGGACAAGCGTCACAAGCTCGCTTGCAGCTTCCCAGCCGGCTAGCACCTCTTTACCCCAGCCTTCTTCGCACACGACTGCGAAGAACTCCAGCACTCCGTAGACGCCTTCATACATACGTTCCATGTCCCACAAGTTCAGTGGAAAGTCCGAAGGCAATGCGCGAGCCCGATGAATCTGTCCCTGTAAGAAGATCAGGGCACAAGTCTGCGGAATGATGTGCTGTCTGAACTCTGTGAAGATAAAGTGCAGTATCTGGAGATCAGCACGTCGAGGAACATGTCGTGGTACGCGAATGCTGGCGTTGATGTCGGTGCCGTTCGGGTCGAATTGATGCCCTTGCCCAACGGCGCTTGCAGCATTGGCCTTGCCTGCTTCGCCTCTTGCGCGAAAGATGCAAGTCAGCAGCTTCATTATCACCGCCTGGGCCGGACTGATTATGTCGCGACTTCGACTGCGATCTCTGAAAGCGTGGTAGGCGAATGGCATCAGTCCATTCTGTAGCACGGCTTCCATGATCTTAACCATGAACTTGAAGTAAAGCTCTTCCTCCCTAAGGTCCCAGGCGGCGACGAAGATGAGCAGCTCGCGCAGCAGATTCCTTCCGTTCTCCTGGGCCAGAAGCAGATGCGTGCGCACAATGTGAGCGTTTGCCAAATCTGATCTCTCCTTCTCAGTCCGACATTGCTCTAGCTGTTTCGTAGGCGATACTATCCCGGACATGATAATCATGGGCAGAACTTCGATCTCAGACGGACCCAGAATAAGTGGTACATCTGTCAGCAGTCCTCGCCCATCCTCATTCGACCCCTCTTCGCCGTCTGCGTCTTCTTCCTCGTCGTCCTCTTCGAGCTCTTCCTCAGGCGGTGCATTGCCATTGCCGTACACCGCTTCATCTGAGCCATGCGCAGAGCCTTCCGACTCAAGCTCTTCGACGTGGCCGTGGTCTGCGTGATTTCTCGCAGCGCCGTTCTGTTGTGGAGCAGGCGGCTGAACAGGTGCCGGGCTTCGCATCGGGGCTGGAGGACTGCGACTAACAGTCCGTGCTCGCGGCATGGGTTGTATGCTTCGTGACACTCTTGGCCTGATGCCATGTGCTTCACGGTATCGGTTGGCTGCAAGTATAGGATCGGCAGAATAGGCACTTTGCGGCGGTTCGTAGCCCTCAAGACGCTTCATCAGCTCAGCCTTCCCGCTTTCCAGTATCCTGATCCCAGCGTCTGCGGTGTAGTGCATCTTGAGATCTTCCGCGTGAATGGGTCGATGTCCACTGCTGTTGATCTCGTACAGCTCCTCTTCGTCGATCAGGGTCGGCGACCTGGGCTCAGCGCTCTCATCTGGCGCGTTGGCTGCATCGCGTCTCGCTTGACGCTGCATTTGCAGGGCGCGCTTAGCATCATATACCTTGACATCAGCCACATACTTTTCTTGCACGCCCTCTGCCTTGCGTCGCCAGCTCTCTCTGCCCTGCTTGTCTAGCTTCGACCACCGCTCAGCGATAAGGTTTTGTGCGGTTAGCTGAGGTCCGGAGCCAGACTTGGCGATCGCATCGGCCTCCTGCGCGCAAGCTTGCTCGTTCCACATGGCGAAGTAGATGTAGCCCTCCGGGTCAGACACCGGATCGCTGTCCAAGATGTCTTCATCGACCTGGCCGTAGACCGCTCTAAGGTCCCGTCCGTTGATGGGAGGTATTGGCTCCGATGTGGGATTCGAAGGAATGTCCATATTGCTGACATCTTTCCTCTGGCCATCGCGAGGATCATCCTGTGCATCCATCAAGGCGTCAATGCTAGTTGCGCCGCAGTCGAACAGGTTCATCCAAAGATCAAGCTTCCTCTCCTCGTTTTGCGCCACCAGGTTATTCAAGAATTGCAGACTGGTGATCAGGAGCTTCTTGTATGCATTTACGATGTACTGCCACTTCTCCTCCTCGCTCATGTCCCCTGCCACGCCTGCACCTGCTTCTCCGTCATATCCTCGAGCGGTCACCCGCACAGCGCAATTAATGAGCTTGAAGACCTCCAGCTCGACCTGGTGAGCAGTGGCAAGATCCTGAGCAGATGCGCCAATGGTGAGCACATTACGCGCGATGCTCAGCAGGTCGTTAACCCGCTCCAGATCTTTCCACAAGCCAGGGTAATTCCCAGCAATGAGTGCGCCGCTGGTGCTTTCGTAGTCCACGCCCGTCGGATCCCATACCGCAAAACTCCTGCGCTCCAGGCTCACCACTCCGACCTTCAGCACGCCGTTCAGCTCAGGCCAGAACCTGGGATCGGTGCCGATCGCATGCCGGACTGTCGCCTTTTGCGCAGTCGCTGCGAGTGTCGCCTTGGTCACTCTACGATCCAGGAGATCCAGAGTCGACTCCTTCATGTACTTGGGCGCCTTGAAGTGGATTGCGTAGGGCGGGAGGACGAGGCGGACGAAGACGCTGTACGCTTTGCCCGGCGCGAGCTGCTCGGCCGCATCGCGGGCCATATTGATGAAGTGCCGAGACCCAGCAGTCGGGAGATGCTATTTCAAGTGAATTCTGGAAATGGTATAGATAGCCTAGCGCCCTTCCCGGGCTCAGACATGGTTGTAAAGTGTTCACTCATTGCTGCACTCACATCCATCGCCGTCACTTTGAAAGTCGGAGCTCGGCACTTCGGGAACGTCCGTCTCCCTAACATCGACCTCACTTCATTTCCCACACTTCATTCCTTGCATGTCCTGTATCACAAGTCGGCGGCTACTTGCTCGAGACCTGACTTTAATATATTGGGAACTTTGACGCGTCTACGCAATGAGTAAATGGTGTGGAGGCTTGCACCGAGTTGATGAGATGTTAAAAGTCATTTCACCTACATCAGAAGTCACTCGAGCAAGGCAGGGGCACCGAAGGCTCTGAACGCCAAGTCGAGATCCGCAACTAACAGAATTATTTGCCTCTTTACTCGAGACACGAATGCAAACATCCAGTATGCGCCAGCTCGAAGTCGTGGAACCGCCTTCGTCCTCTGTTAACCCATAGCTGACCGTCGCAATGCACCAAAATCTGCATTAGAGCTCTTTGTCAATCGAACAAAGAATTCCCCGAGAAGTCAGACCGGATTCCCTCCACATCACATCGACCTTCCACGCCGTCTCGAGTCGACCATAGGCTGAGATCATGTCAGCAAGAAGTACTGCAGGACTGGTGGGAACGAGTACGCTACGCTTGGACAAGGAGAGCTTTGGCTTTACTGGACTCGACGCTTCTCGACCAGCACTTTGAATGCCTCAAAGGACTCCGCATCCATGGTAGCGACTCGACGAATAGCGGTCTTGCTCAGCTCTCGAGTCTGTGGCTTGGCCACATGGGCTAGCATGGTCTTTCGGAGCTCTGCATTCTGATGAAGCTCTCCGATACCGAGGACGGGATTACGCGGGATCTTGTACCTCGACAGAAAGTCGTCTGCGGCAATATGTGGCGGTCGGATTTGCGCGTATTCGTGCCGCTTGTCTTCGCGAACAGCCAGAAGGCCCTTGTCCTTGAAGCTGTAGATTGGAACCTCCACGAGCTCATCACTGGTGACCTCGAGGACGACCCAGTACCGACCCTTGTGCAGGACTTGCTCACCATTGTCCAGCACTTCGAGTTTACCGCCGTCCGGAACGATGACCTTCTTGCCGATCGGGAACAGATGGCGATCCCAGTGCCATGTCAACACGCCAGGCATAATGACCGTGATCGGCAGGCCCTCTACTGTCTTCTGGCTCTGCTTGGACGACGCGCTGCGGTTGTCGAGCTTTCTCTGGACTTCGAGGGCGGCTATGGCAGTTGGATCGCGCCAGTTCATCTGACGAAAGACGTCAACAGTCGGACTTGGCTTGGGTGCTGGTGACGCGGATTGGCTCCTTGTCAAAGCTCTCGAGATCGCACACGGCGGCCGATTTGCGCTGTCGTCGATGATGGAGGAGGGAAAGATCGTCGGAAGGCTTTGAGAGTGGCCACCGCGCTTCTTGTTGTTTCCCTTGCTTGCGATCTGCCATGGCTCTTCTTCCCCACCTGACCCGGGAGATGCGAAGTGCATTTCCGACTGATCGAGCGCTTTCGCTGGTATTTTGGCTGACTGGCTCGTGGGAGCCTCGCGCTGCTCGTTTTGGTACTGGTGCTCGGGAGCCGGCTCTACTGGCTTGTCAGCACCAAGCGCCTGTCCGCAGCGAAGGGCGCTGTTTACCGTCGAGGGTTTGGTACGCAGGTCGCTTTGACGCGGAAGACACCATGGCGCGTGTCGCTGTAGCATTCCTTCGCTTCGGTCGCTTGCGAGACATGGTCACTCAAAGATCTCGTTGACGATGGCCACGGCACTGGGGTGGCTGGTACAACTTGCAACGTGCAAGGGTATGTTGTGGAATCTAGTGTCACGCACACGGCATGACAGACTGCTGGAGGTGCACGGCGTGGTGATCGCGAAGCTGTGGTCAAGTCGTTTTCACCAATCCTGGCACTTCACCAACCGTATCACAATAGGTTGGGCTTTATTGCTGTAACCACGGAAGCCGGCCAATCGATTCCCCGGACGCGACCTCGACACCGACGCGTCTCAATTGCCTCAGGCGGAAGTTGCCTGATGGACGGAGACGCCCCGAATCGACAGCCTGGTGTACCCTGGCCCCGAGGCCGGCAGATCTCGAATCGTCCACTACGGCATACATGCTAGCAGTCTGTGGATATCTCAGCGCTACCACCGCGGGCAGTAATAGTTCGACTTTGTGCTCAAGTAGGTCGCTCGCAGTGTGACTTCCGCCAAGTCCACCTACGGTCGTATGGTTGCCACTAAATGCTCTTGTGACTGTTTTAGTATATATGCAATACTGTGACAGCGAGTATGACATGCTAACATGTCGCGAGGGAGTGGAATATAAGCAGCCGGGCTGGTGACGAGTGGTGGTGTGGAGGGACGTAGAGACTCATGAACCAGCACCTGCGCCAGAGCGAATATAATGGTGCAGCTGCAGGCGGCGGGTCCACTTTGTGTACGATGTTGCCTGCAGCGGTGAGACGGTAAGATCATGGGACGAGATCCTTCTGTCGCAGAGGCACTGTCAAGCGTGGACATTTGGAGTTGCACCGGCGCACAAAAATGCTACGGAACATGATCAAGGAGCAGTTGCTCCTTCTTGAGAGCTATCTGTGCTTGGCTTCGACTCGGACCGCTAGCTATGGCACACTTATCCGATTCAATGCCACCATTCCACCTTTCGCGGGAACCCATGACCACTTTCGACGATTGATGAGAGCGCAGCCCGTTCTCCGAAGACCACAGAACCACCTCACACCATTGTGCGGGTGCAGAACAATCGCACCCTGCCGTCATGTCAGCTCAGAACCGCTTCCACATACAAAGCGATACTTACATTCGTACCTCACAATTTGGCTGCGAACTCCCTACTACGCTGCTCTACCACCGTCTTGAGCTTCACAAACGATTTCGGCTCCATCCTGCCGACCCGACTAACAACATTGCTGCGCAGGTTGCGGTGAATGGGCTCGCCCAAATTTACGACCATGGCGTCACTGAACTTCCATCCTTGGTACGCTTTCGCAATCTCGAAGACTGGATTCTGCCTGTCGAGTACCTTCAAGTCGGCCTTGGGGATGTGAGGTGGGCGCAGATGGGCATAGCGATAACGGTTCTCTGGGAATACCTTCGCCATGCTTTTGCCATGGAAAGTGCAGATCTGCACCTCCTTGGTCTCGTGGCCGTCCTTTTTGAGCACGACGAAGAGTCGCGTTTTGATCAAAGCCACTTTGCCATTCGGTCGTGCTTCGAGTCTGGTATTCGGCTCGGGTGGCGTTGCTTTGCCTTCATCGAAAAGATGCACACCCTCATGCTGCACGATGTCGCCATCCTCGATGTCATCCAGCGACTCGCCATCCTTGGTCAATGGTCCAGTGACGCTACTGCGAGGATCTAGGCCTTCTTCGCCTCCGACATGCTTTCTCAGCTTCGCATCCTTGATGAGCAGTTCACGGAAGTCTGGAGTCTTGCCCGAGCCTGCGAAGTTCTCTATAGTCTTGCGCCAATTGAGATCCATTTCGGGACGTGCCTTGCTGGTAGACAAACTCAAGGGACTAGTCTTGACCGTGCTTGTTGTTCCCGAGCTGATCCGACGAGTACGGAGATTTGAGAGGTCGTCGTTGCGAGCCTTTAGCGGGCTTGATGAAGTTCGTTGCAAATCGAAGTCGCTGCGTCTTTGCCGAGTCCTCACGGGCACTACCTCCCACCCGCCTCCTCCACTCGAGTCGCTCATGGAGTCCGGTCGAGTGGTGAAGTCTTGAATCGCATCTTCTTCCTGGAAGGAGTCCGAGAGCGCTGGCGCAGTCATTGAGTCTGCAAGTTGACGAGGTACGGCAGCACGGCGCAGCGAGGGCGATCGCGTCGGAGTGGCAACCACACCCATGGAACCAGCGGAAGTATTGTCGCTCTTGAAGTTTGAGTTTGGTTCCATACCATCTTCTTCGGCGGATTTGTTCTCAGACCACGGCGGCAGCGCGTTGCGATGGCGTCTCTTCGTCGTAGTCTTCATCATTCTAGCAATAGCGCAAGTGTAGCGACGCTGCTGATCGATGTGCACACTCGAAGAGAGTGTGGTGAAGCTCGGCGACGGAAGTTGAGCACGCGAGGGCGATCTCATGCGCGAAGCGGGATGTCGACACACGTGAAAGTCGTCGGTTTCACCAATCCCGGCACTTCACCAGCGCGTTGTGTTCACAATGGCGTTGATGTTGCCGTCGAGCTCGTGAAAGTTTACATCTCGAACGCGTACGTCACGTGATCGAGACACCGAGCTTCTAGCGTCGCCCCGAGCAACACCCAGCGTTAAGCAATACCCAAGTTGACTCTCCTGGAGCGCACCTTCCCCAGATCCGCTACATTGCGGCTGGAAATCGAGCATGCTGGCCTCCGTACCTCGAAGACTGGCCCTGCCCCGCGTGATGCCTGTCAACTCGAAGGCTGGAGCGAGATCCGGGGAGTCTTTCGGCTCGCTTGTCTGGAGATCCCCCGAGCGACTAAGAACCTCTTCGTACGCTTTGGCAGCGCAAGAGTATAGCCTGATAGACAGCGTCTCCAAGGCCTTTTGCACACATCATGGCCCACGATTCTCAGTTCCGAACTGCGCCAGCCTGCTAGATCAAATTCAACGTATATATTGCGCCATGAGGAACCGTAAAAACGCAGCTTGCAAGTCTGGATGGACGGGAGATCTTGACAGCACACTTTCTGAGCGTACATCGGGCAGCTTAAAGCTTCTTGCAAAGGCAACATTGATCTGGAAGAGGCAAGCAATCGCTGTAACTGTCTTTGGCCCGCGGTGTCTTTGACATTGCGGGAGGTAGAGACATGCAGACGACGGTAATTGCTTGCGGAACAAGCGTTTCTTTGTTCTATCATGCTGGTGCCTGATTTAGAAGCACAGGGTACGTCACGCATCGTTGAAGCGTGGCCTCGAATTTCTCAGTACTCGAATGACACTACCTCATGGGTCATATCTGAAGACTCTATAGACTTCAGACCTCGTTCAGTACGGTACGCGACTCGACTTGATCTTCCCTCTAAGTTGCTATTGACAGCAAGGGGGCAAATATGAAAGTGTACGCATTCAGCACGGTATCGTGTCAATTCACACAACCGAAGATCTCTTGAAGTGATGGGATGCAGCGCGCGTGGGATGGCACGACAAGTCCATGTTCGGTCGGAACCCAACCTCGTCCAGTTCCGGCGAATGTCTTCACAATGGCGTTGCGAGCCTTCCTCATGCCAAGTTTGCTTGTCTGAGTCCAGCGGTATCGGCGTACCTGGCCTGAGCGTCGACACCGAGCCAATGTAGAGGTTGACGACACTGTGCCTTCTTCCATAACTCAGCTTACCACACCTCTCGGCGCTGCTACCCGGCAACGCAGCCCTGATCGAGGAGGACATGCTGCACAGCATTCGATTCTCTGTGATACATTACTGACATCTGCTACAGGTACCTACCGCTCTACGCGTCGTACCAACAAAGACCTAACAAAAGCGGACCGTCAGCGTTTCCCCGGCCGGGTCTGGAGATTGCAGGCCCCGATTGCTCCTAGCACGATCTGTGTTGAGGGCTGTGCTATCAGGCCATGCACTAAACTACTGCCGAGCACAACGGCCTCCTAAACGCTTGGTTTGGACGTTTCATGGGAATCACAGCGCAACTCGACGAGTGTAGCGGCTGCAACGGCCAGAGGGCACTGATACGGCATAAATACCCTCATGCTCAAGGCTGGAGGCGATGCACCAACATTGCTCGGCTCACCACAGTCCTTCATGCGGCGAACATAGGGCGACTTGGGTGGATCTATTGCCCCGTGACTTTCGTCCGCTACAGTCTTACAGTAGGATCTACATGACTGGTGCAGTCATTGTCATCCGACACTGAGATGGCCACACACCGGGTGTGCCATAGTTGTAGTGTCTGCTCAGATGATGGATTCATATGCAGCCATCACCGCCAGTAAGTCTTTCTGCCCTCTAGTAAATATAAATATTCACTCTTTCGTTCTGTTGTCATTTGGTGAGGCAGGTGCGCCCTCGACTTCACTATATCGATGTTGGCGGAGCTTCCCGCTATGACACAAATACTTTGATCTTCCAGCTTTTCTACCTGTCCACTTCCTGCCACTTCAGTTGAGCTTACATGACCGTCAACACTCCATAAGACATGGCACCATTGTGCAATCTGCTCATCCTCCCTGGGGAGCTGAGGAATGAGATCTACGACAGCGTCCTCGCGCTAGAAGGCATCACAATCATCAATGCCCGCACTGGACTCCATTCTCTAGGTCGCACTTGTCGCCAGCTCAACACTGAGCTTACATCGCACACGAATGGGCGCGCCGCAGACGCAGCTATACCGGTGCACGCAACGATATTCGATCTCGATTTCAGCCACGTCGAAACATGGCTCGAGTCAAACCCCTCCCTGCCCGGTAAAATCCGACGCCTGGCATTGAATGTAGTCATACTATCCTCCGCTTCGAGAATCGGCCTTTCGTACGAGAATGAAGATGAAGGCGGTTCCCCACGGTCCATGCTTGCGATCTCCGACGGACGATTGATTAGGATGTATTTCAACGTCCGAGCGTGCGTCAATAGAAGATGGAAGTTCTGCGAGTACGATCCTGGCTCTGAGACCTCCAGCCACTATGTTACGTCAGAAGTCAGCCCTCGCTTGACCTGCTTCCGGCTTGAGACCAAGGAAACCGCGGCCCAGTATATAGGGACCCTGGCGCTGCACATGCAAGAGACAATCCGATGCTCGCCGTCCTGGCCAAAGCCCCGCAATGACAGTGTGAAGCGCTTCGTCGTCAACAGCCGCGGCAGTCTACGCGCGGCAGTCCACGACTATGCACATGGCCTGAGGCGTTTACTGCATACCCTTTCGTCGAGAGATTGGAGCATTTGTGGTCTTTTGACCAAGGCTATAGATAAGTACATGCAATCCGCGATATACACTTATTTGGCACCGGTCATTCCCCAAACCCGGCCCCTCTGCAATGAACGGCCATCTATGTTTTCAGAGTGGCGGAAGGCGACCGAGGAAAGCTACCGAGTGTATGATGCGAGCGTGATGCGCATAGCCACTGCGTGGGAAGCGATCGAGGGTCAGAAAGCCCGCCAGAGTCGAGCACTGAAGCACGCAGCATATTCACTGGGATGTAAGCGCGAAGCCGAGGATGACCAGCATGCACCACGAAAGGCGCGTTGCCTGACGATCAATGGCCGCGCTGCGAAGGAAGTTATGCGTGAGCTGGCAAAGGAGGTAGACGGGACCTTGGGTTGGGACATCGAGCGCATGGTGGAATCTCTTGGGCCATTTTCGTTGAACTAGGCTGTTCGGGAGGGTGCAGCTGTACGCGTAACGGCCAATTTCTGTGCCCTCGAGACTGGCTTGTGGTGAATGGCTTCAGTGTACGTCATCCAGATTTCAGGTAGACGTCGGCCCTTCGACTTGGTAGGGAAGGGGTGACCCGCCTCTCGACTTCACTTCACGGGAGATCTGACGGATGCTCCGGCGCAGAACGAGAACACTACCACGACGCGACTCTCACTTTGTTGACACTCACAACTGCACACCCACATTTCCTTGCCACCGCATGCGCATGGGCTCGACAGCTCGTCCGATCATGGCGGGTGTTTGTCACCTTCTAAATCTTCCTGGCGAGCTCCGCAACAACATCTACGACTGCATCCACCTGAACAAGGGCATCGAAGTCATCAAGGACCGCACAAGACTTCATCTTCTAGGCTACACATGCCGCCAACTTCACCTCGAGATCACTTCTCACACTGCCGCACACGCAACACTTGATGCAGCCATCGACGTCAGGACCTGGGTGTTTGACTTCGACTTCAGCGATATTGCCAAGTGGCTTGACCAGCATCCTTGCGTGGGCAGCGACCTTGAGCCACGATTCTTGAAGCTGCACCTTGTCACACGTCCTTCGACCTCACTTGCGGGGTTGCCGCTCGAGGGCGACAAGAACGACGACTATGAGATTCATCTCCCGATCTCTGAACGCCGGCTTTGCCTGCTTGAGCGCAACATGGAGACGTGGAAGGTCGGCAGATGGAACGCCGAGAACTTCAAGAAGGACAACGAAGACAGTATGCCGGATCCTGGATTGCCAAGATATTTGGACCTACACCACCGTAGTACAAAGTGCCAATATATCGTGCGATTCACGATGAAGTTACTGGAATCCGAACGTTACCATCTCTGTTGGCCGAAGCCACGAAAGCAGACTGCCGAGATGCCTGCAAGCTTTCAAAAGCGCTTCAAACAGCCTGGCCACGACTACATCGCTCGCATCAAGCTACATGTGTTCCAGCGCTACAGATACTCTTGCCAGGCAGAACACGACTTCGACGACTGCAACGTGGTTCTCTGGAGGTGCATCTACGGGGCTCGTATGACATGTGCTTGCGTGCCAGATCCTCTCAAGGGTTATTGCGTCTGTACCTCCGGAGATCGAGGCGGTGAAAATGCCTACGCTCATCAACATCCATAGGAGCGTCACAAGTTATATGATCGCAATCTTCTCATCAGCTTGAAGTGCGAGGAGGTGCGCTGTGTGCAAGACGCAGATTGGCTCGAGAGGATGCAGCGGGACTCGATGAGTGAGGGCTACAAGGGAAGCAGGTTTGGTCGCAGGAAGCGTGAAGCGCAGGACGATACGAGGGATGAGCGCAAGAAGAGATCCATTGACGTCGCAGGGATGAGTATCGAAGGGCAGTGGCGAGCGAAGGTAGCAGAGGAGCCGAAGTGGAACGACGCCAGGGACATCGACATACTGTCTGATGGGCTGACGAGCATGGAGTTGGCAACGGCGGATGCGGAGGACTGAGAGTTATGGATAGATTCCCGCCTGTTGGAGCAAGTGCGCGTGAATACATTAACCGACTTTGCTTCGACTATCGACCACAGCTACATCTTGCAGCTCCAGGGTGATGGATTGCGGGATAGGAACATTCTGTAGATCAGCGGTGTTCGAATACTCGAGGTCACTCAGTTATTGCCCTGAGTGGTAGGTGCGACCCGACTTCACTTCATTGTGAAAACGCGGGTACTGCCGCACAAGTACTTGTTTACACCTCCACCTCCACTTCGCGATATACTTCCTCTTCCATTTTTCGAAAGATGAACCCCAAGAGAGCATGAAGCGGGAGGCGGAGGATGATCAGGGCGGTGTTCGAAAGTGGAGAGCGATTGATCTCGCTGGAGTGACTATGGAGAGGACATGGCGAGTAAAGGTCGAGAGAGGATCGCAGTGGGACATGGACATGCTCTCCGCTAGGCTGTCGGGCATGAGAATAGTGGCGGACCCAGAGGAGTGAGGATAGTACGTGAGGCGGATCGATCTGCGAAATAACTGACAAGAGCGAGGGCATCTCACTCGTCCAAAGTGTGAAAGATTGAGGGATACTACAGTTGCCATACCGACAGTCTCATCGCATACCCAGCTCTCGCACAGATGCATAGACGCATCAGCTGTACCGTGAAAGCGAGTGTTCTGACCTGATCTTGATCCCCATGATCGTGTAGTGGCGAATTACAATTATCGTTTATTGTAGCACAGGGACGATCGCTTGCTACAGCCATCTAGGGATCACTGATTTAACGCTTGGATTCGAGTAATGGCTGACCATGAGTATGCATGAGACGATGGCAGAGGACCAGGGAGATGGGGTCAGATTTCTGGTGTCTGCCTGAGGCAGAATGACGTCTGGTGCCCAGCAACAGTTTGTTGATATAAACACCCGCGCCGCGAAGTTACATGCTAGCTCCATGTGATAGTGCATATGACTGGATGACTGAGCCGAAGCAGCGATCACCAGTTCGTGGTACTTTCAAGCCTCTGAACACACTCGCCGCGCATACACCACCCTTCCACAGTACCGCTGCTTCACTTGCTTCAGCCGGATCGGTCTCATCTTCGCCTGATCCGGGAAACGAGGCCACAAGTCCGATCACCCGCATTCTACCCGAGCGCTCGCCGTTGGAAGACAGACCTTCTGGAACCAGGGTAAGAAAAGAGCAGACTGGTACGACTCACCGGGACCCGTTGCGGACTGTGAGACAGGAGGGCAGGATGGTCTCTGAGCGGGACCCCTCGCGAACGTCTTCGGGCACATATCTGTCCCCACAGAAGCAAGAACAGCGACAGCCTCTCGCGAATATATCTGCAAAGATGCAATCACCCTCTCCGAAAGCCAGTGCGCCAGCTGCGCCAGCAGACGCCGTGATCAGTAAACCCACTCAGCCTCAATTCGGAACAGCTAGTCCTCTACGCAACCCACTCCAGAAGAAGAAGCCAGATCCCTTTTTCGTACCTCAAGTGCGCACGACATATCAACGTTCACCACCAGTGGCAAGTGCTGCCACACAGAGGACCGTCGCACCACCCGTTCCGGTAGAGAATAGAGCTTTCTACCTACCCGGGCAGGTACCTCGCCCGACCAATCCTCCCAATGCTACGACACAGCGTGCGCCAGCGCCTGTCTTCTCATCACTTGGCCCCAAGACAACATACCAGCCGTTCGTACCGCCGCGGCAAGTGGTTGATCTCACGAAGCAAGATGACGATGAGGATGGTTTTGATCCAGATGCCGCCATTCGAGCGCAGAGTAGGAGTTTTGGTGCGGCGGACCCATACATCTATGTAGACTCGGCGCAGGCGAGTGAGAACTTGAAGAACCTCCTCGAAGGCGCATTCGATGACGAGGAAGAGAAGTCCAACACCCGCTTGCGCACTCGCGCGGCGAAGAAGGCGACGAAGGAGGCAGAGAAGCAGGCTAAGGGTCTGGCTGCCCAGCTTGCTGCGCTCGAGGTGAAGGACACGAAGAAGGAGGAGCCCACAGAGGAAGAAGCCGAAGAGGACGAGGAGGATGGCACAGTAGAGGGACTGACGGTCAAGCTCTTGCCACATCAAGTCGAGGGCGTCAAGTGGATGATTGATAAAGAGATCGGACAACGCAAGCGCAACGGTGTGCTACCTCATGGCGGGATTCTCGCAGACGACATGGGATTGGGCAAGACAGTGCAGTCGGTCGCACTGCTCCTCACAAACCCGCGACCTGGACCCGATGCGAAACCAGACTTTCCGAAGCAAAAGATGCCAGGGAAGGAGGTCACGAAGTGCACGCTGGTCGTTGCACCTCTTGCTCTGATCAAGCAGTGGGAGGGTGAGATCAAGAGCAAAGTCACAAGAAGCCATGCCATGAAGGTGCTCATACATCATGGACCAAGCCGTACGAAGTCTGCAGCAGAGCTCAGGAAGTACGATGTGGTCATTACCACTTACCAGATCCTGGCCTCCGAGCATGCCGGCTCGAGCCTCGATCGCCCTGGCGGACCGCGCATTGGCTGCTTCGGCGTGCACTGGTATCGCCTCATTCTCGACGAAGCACACACAATCAAGAACCGCAACGCCAAGTCCACGCAAGCATGCTACGCTCTCGAGGGCTGGTACCGCTGGTGTCTGACGGGCACACCCATGCAGAACAATCTGGACGAGCTGCAGAGTCTGATCAAGTTCCTCCGTGTAAAGCCATACTGTGAGATGTCAGAGTGGAAAATCAGTATTACTGGTCCCATGAAGAACGGTCGCGGCGGCATCGCCATGAAGCGTCTGCAGCTCTTCCTGCAGGCATTCATGAAGCGACGTACGAAGGACATCCTGAAGAAGGAAGGCGCTCTGAACTTCGGCGGCAAGACTGACGAAGATGGCAAGCCGAGGAGTGGAGGCATGCAGATCGTGAAGCGGGAGGTGTTCACCACGGAGTGCGTTTTCGATGATGCGGAACAGGAGTTCTATGATCGCCTGTCTGCGCGCGCCGAGAGCAGGCTCAAGGATATTCAAGAGAGCGGCAAGGGTGACTATATTGGAGCATTGGTGATTCTCCTACGGCTCCGCCAAGCTTGCAACCACCCGCATCTTATTGAAGCGGCTATGAACAAAGACAAAGACGCTCTCACGACTGGCAGTACACAGCTTGGTGCCCAGACGCCACGCAAGTCGAAGGTGGACGCTGATGAGATGGACGATCTTGCCTCGCTGATGGGCGGCGTGACGGTACAGAACAAGAGCTGCGATGTTTGCCAAGCTGACCTGTCCGCGCAAGAGGTGAAATCTGGCGCAGTAAGATGCGAAGACTGCGAAGAAGACTTGCGTGTCCTTCGAGGCAAGGAGCGTAAGAAGAAGCAAGAGAAGCGTGTCAAGCGCGAAAGCGTCAAGGCTGAGAAGAGCAGAGCTGCTCCAGCTCGTCGCAACCGCAAGGTGCTCATCGATAGCGACGACGAAGACGACAAAGGCGAGTGGATCGCAGCAGGCCCAGAACGCCACATCGACTACGGTCGCGCTGGCGGCACGGATGACGAAGACGCCGAAGGCGGTGGCGACACACTCGGCTCCGTGGACACAGGTGACGAAGACTCTGAATCTCTCGACTCTGCCTCCGAGGACGACGAAGAGTCAGGGCCTGACAGTCCCATCATCGCCAACCTTGCCCCTTCACACAAGCCCGCCCACAAGCCCTCAACCAAAATTCGCCATCTCCTTCGCATCCTCCACGCCGAAACCCCAAAACACAAAACCATAGTCTTCTCCCAATTCACATCCATGCTCGACCTCATCGAACCCCACATGCGCCACGCCTCCATCAAATTCGTCCGCTACGACGGCAGCATGCGTCCTGACGCCCGGGAAGCTTCACTCAACAGCCTCAAAACGGATCCCAAAACCCGTGTTCTGCTCTGCTCGCTGAAATGCGGTAGTCTGGGCCTGAACCTCACGGCCGCATCGAGAGTGGTGATCGTCGAGCCCTTCTGGAACCCCTTCGTGGAAGAACAAGCCATAGATCGCGTGCACCGCCTCAACCAAACCGTCGACGTCAAGGTCTTCCGCCTCACAGTCCTGAACACGGTCGAAGAGCGGATCTTGGCGCTGCAGGAAAAGAAACGCGAGTTGGCTGCCGCGGCGCTGGAAGGCGGGAAGACGGTGGGCAAGCTGAGTATGCAGGATATCATGTCGCTGTTTCGACGGGATGCGGAGATTGGGGGGACGAAGGAGGATGTGGAGTTTGAGAGGAGGTTTGGTGTTTTGCATGGGGAGAGGAGTCAGGACGGGGGGTTAGTGAGTGGGGTTGCGGGGGATGCGAAGGGGGTTGGGAAAGCAATTAGGGGAGAGCATGCGGTTTTTGGGAGAAGATGGTAGATGCAGATGTCGATGATGAGGCTATGAAAGCGGCGTTGGGGATGGAAAGGTAAGGTGAATGAGTTCAATGCCATTAGACATTTGTGTGCGAAAGGTCTAGCATCATTGCTGCCTGACACATAACATGTGCTGCTAGGGTACGTATACACGATACAACGAAAACTATATCATCTCCCGGGGTATCTCACGCGTCTTCCTCCTTCGTCCCCCCAATCTCC
>JAVRRP010000092.1:0-31536 GCA_036872775.1 Oleoguttula sp. CCFEE 5521
CTCCGTGAGTTGGAGGCGAGTGGCTTCGAGCGTGGAGATGGGGACGACTTTCGCTGAGTGGGGATGACCTTCAAGCTGGGCTAGTAGCGCGGTGTTTTCTTCGCGTAGGACACGGAGGGTGGAGAGTTTGACGCGCTCGTAATCTGCTGTGGGATTTGAGCGGAGCTCGAGCGTGCGGGTTGAAGAAGCGGACTTCAGGGCGGAGAGCTGGGTGTTCGAAGCGCGGAGGTCAGCTTCGAGGATTGAGGCGCGGTGTTGCGTGGTGCTGAGCTCGTCTTGGAGGGCGCGCGTCTTACGACGAAGCTCGCCGACTAGCTGTGAGGACTCGGCTTCGTCGTCGTCGTCGCGCGGGCGTTTATTAGGTGACTCTGCTGCTGCTGGAGGTGCCTGGCTTTCGAGTGTGCTAAGATTGGCATGTAGTGTCTGTAGCTCAGTGCGGTGCTGTTGCAGCAGATCTTCAAGCTCCTGGACGCGTTTCGCATGCGCTTCGTCCACTTCCGCCGCGCTGAACTCGGCTTCTTCAGCTTCGAAGGTCTTCATCTGCGCGCGGAGGTACTCGACCTCCTTGATCGCGAGATTTTTCTGTCGCTCAAGACGCGCTCGTGCCTTAGCATCGGGTGCGCTGACAATTGCAGGCGCTTTCGCGGCCGCACTCCTCAACGCATCGAGCTCCGTCTGCAGAGCCGCCTTGTCGTCCTGCAGGGCGCGAATATTCTCCTCCCTCACATCCAGCTCAGGCTGTACCGCGCCCAACCTGTCCACAAGCTCCAGCCTCTCCAATCTCTCATGCATAAACGCCTTCGCCATCTCCTCCGGCGTCTCAAACACCACATCTTCCCCTGCACCTTCACTCTGCAAATAGCTTTTCCAACCTCTCTTCTCATCCTCAAGTATACACCTCTGCAACTGCGCCTCGGCCAACTCCCGCCTCAAATCCTGCATAATTCTGACCTTAGCCTCCAAACCCCTCTTCTCCTCCTCCACGACTTCAACGCTCCTCGCAGTGCCCTTGAGCCTCTTCAGCTCATTGCCCTGGTCCCGCGACATACCCTCCAATCGGCGGATATACTCCACCTGCTCGCCCAGCTCCTTCCGTACCAGATCAAGCGACTCGCGATCGCCCTCTCGACTCTTCAACACTAGAACTTCTTCTTCCAACTCCCCGACCCTCCGCTCCCGCTCCTTGAACCTCTCCTGCGCCTCCCCCAACCCCTCCCTCAACCGCCCTTTCTCCCTCTCAGCCTCCTCAACCTCCCCCTTACCCCTGCTAAGTCGTTCCTCCAGATCCCCACACCGTCGCTCCAGCACCCTTCTCCCCTCTTCCCCTTCCCCACGTAACTCCTCAACCTCCTCCCGCAACCCTCTCCCCTCCTCCCCAAGCCCGCGAATCCGCTTCTCCAACACGCCGCGCTCATTCTCCCCCTTAGTCCTCACATCCTGCACCTCCCTCGCCAACGCCTCGACTTTTTTCACCGCGCTATCGCGCGCCCGCTCAGCGTCAAGCGCTCGTTTATAATCCGCCTCGGCCCTCGCTTGGACTTCGCGGATCTCACTTTGTGACTTCAAAGTGTGCAACTCGCGTTCCTGTTTCAGGGCGTCGAGTTCATATTGTAGCGTGCGGACTTGTGTGCGGAGGGTTTCGGTGCTGTGATCTGTTCGTACTGGGATGGAGGAGTGGGGTTGAGGGGGTTTGGGGGGGATGATGGAGGAGCGGCGGTGAGGGGAGGGGGCGCCGGAGAGGAAGTCGTAGGTTGGTTGGTGGTGGGTCATTGTTGGGAGAGATGGAGTAGGCGGGAGGGACAGGACATGCTAGGGTGATACTTGGAAGTGATGTTTGGTTTGTGAAGCGACACGTCTAGATTGGGCTAGCGTCGCGCGCACAGAATCGCGGTGTCACGTGGCGATGGTCGACAGTAGGGTGGCAATGAGATGAAGACCCTGACAAGACCGCGATCGTAGCTCCATGATGTATATGATACTCGGTTCAGCGTCACACATTACTTCATACATATCGTGTATAGTCTATCGCATTCCATCCAAGCAGCGTAAACCAATAACCCTTCCATCGTGATAACCATAATTCCACGCGATTACCTCCATGACCTCCACCATGTCCTCGCGGCCGACTGCGTACTCGTCTATCAATACATCAAGCTCGCCAGGCACCCGTACCCGTCGGCTCAGCGAATCCGGTGCCGGTAGGCCAAGCGAACCCGGTCGACGCCACCGCACCACTTCCAGTCGGTCTCCAATGCTTCGAATGCCCCTTGCCGCCACGCCAGTGCGACCCGTTCGCGTCCCTCTTTCGCACACCCTCGAAGCGCTTAGTAAGAGAAGCGTCCGTGTCTGTCCCTTCGTCACATGTGCTAGTGGGAAGCGGTGCTGTGCCTGTGCCGGTAGGATATACGCTGATGGAGTATGCAGTCGGGTAGTGTGAGTGCGGCACGATGCCGGTTGGGAAGGACTTGATTGAGTGACTGCGCCATAGTTTGTCGCCACCGTGTGGTGAGGAGAGCACAGAGGTGGCGAGTGTGAGGATAGTGGCAAGCTTGAGGGCGTTGAGGGCTACCATTGTTGCTAAGATTAAGCTGGAGTGAAGGTGGTCGTCTGTTGTGAGGATGTGGGGAGTGAGGAATGCTGGGAATAGTGGGAGCGGAGCGCGTCGAAGTACTGTAGATGGGAGGCGCAGCAAGGGTGCATTCAAGGCAAGAGACACGTACATATACCTGCACTTACATCGACCAGTCCCACCGGACTCTATTCTCCAGTACCCGCGAGATCCCAGCATCGCGCCATCATAGACAAGATGCAAGGTACGCTTTTGCCACCACGGACTTATCACTCTCTCCACTGTAAGTGACAATGGAAGTGCAGCCAGCCGTCCGCCCAGCCAGAGTTGGTAAAGCTAACTTCCAGCATCATGCGAAGTTCTTGCGGGGCCTCTGTGTCTCAGCAGCAGTTCACCGTGGGATGCTTGTCTGGAACAACGGTCCTTACCGTTGGCCATCCGGATCGCGATAGGAGTGATGCAATACGGGTGCGGCTCCGCACGTGTTCGAGGCAACCGAGGGACTGAGTCTGTTGCTTATCGGTCGGTGTTCAGGCACGCCTGGAGTGACATCCTTGGACTGTGGGGGGCACTGGAGCCATAGCACGATGCATTGTTAGTCGACTAACGCTATGAGCACTTCTGGTCTCGGCCCAACGTCTTGACGAGCAGACAGCAGAGTATTCAGGCGCCGGATCTAGATTGTAGACAGCAATGCACAAACAGGCAATTGCACCTCTCGACAAAGGTGGCGTGAGGGCCGCGCAATCGTTCGCATATGCTGAATGCAGCACAAACGGGCGAGAGACAGACTTTCCGGGCCTGCAGGAAGAGGATGTGGATGTTGCGATAAGATGTGTTGAGATGCAAGCATGGTGAGCACGGATGAGGTCGGCTCGGTGCAGTCAGATGCCAAGCAACGGCTGGCGAACCTTGTCGCTGCCACGTGGATGAGCCGTGCGTTGGAGTCGAGGGCGTTCGCAGATTGTGTGCAGGTACTTATTGCTCTGATATGCAGCACTGAGAGGCTGCGCATCATGATGTGCTGTGGCATGCTGTTGTCTTTGTGGTCAGTGATGCGCTTGGCGCGTGCAGCCTAGCTGAGAGTTCCCCTCTCTATCAGTACTCTTCCACATCATGGGCACTGTAGAGAAAAATGAGCAATGATTGATCCTTATCAGTACCTAACAACCTCGTTATTTCAGCGTCTCTTTGCGAGAGCTTGGACTTTGCCCATTATTGAACGCCGCCAGGACGCCTTTACCGCGTGACCTTTCGCACCCTGTATAATATGGGTTTCCTGCGCACCATTCTTCCTCATCAACGCAGCGGGAGCCACAGCAGCCTCCTTCCCCTCACCCACACCATCCAGGTGTCCCACAGCAGGCGCATCATTCTCCCGCCTTGCCTCACCGCTTGCTACCATGGCTCCCTCGTCCCGCTACTCCACCCCATGCTCCCGCTTCAACTTTTCTAACTTTACCTCCCTCTCCGCGAGATCCTGTGCGTGTGAAGCGGCCTTTGCCATCTTTTCGGGTTGATGATACAGCACTACAAGGTAGCGCGACTGGAAGTTGAAGCCGTTCAGCTTATCGCACGCGGCTTTGGCATCCATGACATCTTCGAAGACGACGAAGGCAGTGCCTTTGGTGTTGTTGGCGATGCCTTGGCGGATTTGGCTGGTAGGGGAATAGGTTAGTTGGGGAATGGATGAGGGATGGGGAGGCGGTGGGAGGGATGTTACCGGATGGGCCCGAACTTGCCGAAGAGGTCGAAGAGCTCGTCTGGGGTTACGGCGAAGCTGAGGTTCTTTACGAAGAGTGCGCTGGGATATGTCAGCGCAAGTCGCGTGCGTGCTTGATGCCGCTGGCGATGTCCTACCGGTTGACCTCGGGGGCAAGCTTTTGACTGCGGTTCATAGCTTGGCTACAGGTGTCGCTGGGTGTCGTATGGTGATGTTGGAGTAGTCAGTGCGGCGACGGGATGGGTGTCTTCGATATCGCTGCCAGGAGCCGGTCCAAGCGTATCACAACTTGCTCTTAGTCAGGATGGGAAAGTGCGGAGAAGTGAAAGTTATGCCTTACTGCCTGGAACAGGCACCTCCTCCTCGAGGAGCTACATTCCACACCAACGGCTGGGCATTCGCAGCAATACTTTCACCGAGAAACCTCATAGCCCTGATATGTAAGTTACAAGCGGTCATTGATACCGTAGGACAACTCGCACACCCAAAAGTACAAAGGCCTTTCACTCAGTGCGGTCTGCCCTGACTCCACTAAGCGGGGTGCGCTGCGACAAGCGCCAGCCAGAGCCCCCACCGCCATTCGTTCCTCCCAACCCACCAGCACCGCCAATACCACAGCACCTCCGACGCTCCAGTACATCTCACGGCCATGAGAACAGCGTACATGCATGAAGCGGTCTGGTACTCACAGCATTGAGGTACCTCCACAACAACAGACTGGCGTTCGCAGTTCACACCCCCGAGCTGCCCGCGGGCACATGCCCGTCATGTTCACCCAGCCCTACAACCGCTACTTCAAGCGACCCGACGGCTACTCGAAGCCAAGGCGCTCTCCCACACCACCGCGCGCCTATGTCGAGCCGCTGTCGCCCGGCTCATTCAAGCCTCAGGCACTCGAACCCTCCTTCAACTACCCAGCACTCAACCACGACCTCGGGTTCACTGTCCGGCCACAGCCGCCGGCGCAGTCGCAATATGAGCGATCATACCATTCAAACTCGTCCGAGCACGCTCAGGTGCCTAAGAGACGCCATAACAGGGTCGTCTCTAGCATTGACACCCTAGCCGAGGCGGCACTGGCGGTGAGCCCGGACTTTGCTGTCCCAGCTGCAAGACCGTCACACATCAATGGACACAGTCATGCACGCCCAGCTCGCCAGGTACAGGAGAGCGAGCCGCCACATAAGCGCTCGAGGTCTGAGCTTCTGCCCTCCCCACAGGTCGGACAGTACGCTTCTCGACCTGCGACAAGCTATGAGTCGCAGTACGGCGCCGCATCTTACCAGAGTCGCGTTGAGGAGGCTGCACTGCTCTTGAATTTCAAGACTGGAGGCTGGCCTGCAGCGGCGCAATCGTCAGTGCCCACACAGAGTGCACCAGCTCCATCGCGACCTCATGCAAACAGCTTTCCGCAAGGCGTGCACACTCAACACCCCGCTGAGTCAACACACACCTCTGCGTCACTCCTGCCACCGTTCTTCGCACATCCATCTCAGTCCTGGACATCCTACCATCACAGTCTGCCATCGCCACAGCGGACCAGCAATGGGCCAAGTCCCAGAGCCAGATACGGACATCCGCCTGAGCCGTCGCGCATGCAGCCGCGACCTGCCGAGATTGTGTGGAAAGTCCCTCAAACACAGACCCAAACTCAACCCGAGGATTTCGCGTCACGCTCTGCCAGTTCGGAGGTGCCCATCACTGGATCGTCACAGAAGCGACGCGGCTGGCCCAAGGGCAAGCCGAGAGCCAATGCTGCTAAGCCGAAGGTCGAGAAGGTGTCAAAGCGAGCCATGAAGGCTGCCAGCAAAGCTGTCGGTACCAACGGACGAAGCGTGTTCGCCGAGGCTGCCGATGAGATGCAACATTTTCGTCACAGGCGCAGTAGCTTGAGTGCATCAATGACACCGTCGGCTTCTGATGTGCGAGAGGACACTCCAACATCATCTCGCGCACATTCTGTGCCACCAGAAGTGTCTATGCTCATTCGGGAACTGGCATTCAAGAAGCCAGCACGCAAGCCTGCCAAGCAGAAGCCGGAGACTGTCTGTGCTAGGTGCAACAGCTCGCGCGAGACTGCTGGTCTTGCAGCGGAGCTAGATAATTGGATCTCTTGTAATGGCTGCAAGAACTGGTACCACGTCGATTGCGCGGGTTTCAAGAAAGCTCACGAGGTTCGGGACGTGGACAAATTCTTCTGCGCTGAGTGCGAGGCCGATCATGGCAAGACTACCTACGTCCGGAAAAGCACTCGCGCACATACAAGCGTGGACTATGCAGCGCTAGAGAAAGGCAGCTTGAAGACGAGTGAAGACAGCAACGAACACCACTACATCCAGCCGATCAAGGACGGCACCTTCAAGTTCGACTCTGAGACATTCCCGCGCATGCGTCCAGAACTGATCACAAGGGACTTTCTTGAACGGAGCGATGCCTTTACAGAGCCGATCTGCATACCGGCGAAGTGGAACCCACGGCCATGGGAGCTACGTGACCGGGCGAAGCACGATGAAGGTACAGCTTTAACTGACCACAGCGGTGTCAACATGCTGGACGCGGACGACTTTGAGTACGACACAGTGCCCGACGACGGACAAGATAAGCTGGACATGATCATGCCAGAAAATCTTACAATTCGCCAGGTCTGCAATCTGGTTGGTCCCGACACTCCACTTGATGTCATCGACGTCAAGACACAGAACCCTGGAGGATCGAAGTGGAATCTTCAGAAGTGGACTGACTACTACGAAGAAGTCAGCGAAGACAAGGCCATCCGAAACGTCATCAGCCTGGAAGTCTCGCACACAAACTTCGGCCGACTACTTCGGCGGCCTAAGGTAGTGCGCGACATTGATCTGCAGGATGAGGTCTGGCCACAAGAAGAGAAGGACAAGGGCAAGTTCCCGAAAGTGCAATACTACTGTCTGATGTCGATTGCAGACAGCTACACCGACTTCCACATCGATTTCGGCGGCAGCAGTGTGTACTACCATATTCTGCGTGGCAAGAAGACGTTCTTGTTCATACCGCCGAAAGCCAAGCATCTGAAGGCCTACGAGGAGTGGAACGAGAATCCCCAGCAGAACTATACATTTCTGCCTCATATTACAGGAGAGTGCTATCGAGTCGATCTGAACGCCGGCGACACAATGCTGATCCCATCCGGCTGGATCCATGCAGTCTGGACGCCGGAGACGAGTCTAGTCATCGGAGGCAACTTTCTCACCCGCATGTCATTCAAAAATCAATTCAAAGTGCACGACATCGAGAAGAACAATGAGACACCTCAGAAATTTCGATATCCTTACTTTCAGCGCATAATGTGGTACACTGTCATTCGATACCTTGAGGACGATCCGATACCTCAGACTGTCTCCCAGGACTTCTACGAGGGTAAGCAGTTTCAACGCGAGAGGCACCTGTGGGAAGATTTCGACGGTGACCTCGCCATGAGTGATTTGCGGGAGGGAGCACAGAACGCACGCTACTACAGTCAAGCTGAGATCGATGGGCTGCCGGAGCTGCTCAACTTCATCTTCCGGACTGTGATGCTGACGATGGGACGGATCGAGGGCGTGTCGCAGGATAAGATGAAACGAGTGAATGCATCGATCCCCAAAGGCTACGGCGAGCCGTTGGAGATCGCAAGGTCCTTCGCGCTGTGGGTGGCGTGGAAGAGAGGGAATGAGGATCCGCCTGCATGGGCGCATCCCGACGCAGTTCTGCCGAATTCAAGGGAGGAGGGTGCACCAAAGAAGATGTCAGCACGCGCATTGAAAGAGATGGAGCGTAAGGAAGCCATTGCAGCGTGGAAGATCGCCGGTCCAGATCGTGAAAGCCGGCGCATGCAAAATAAGCGCGCCAAGTCACCGGGCCCGGCACTTCCCGATCCGACACATCTGAGCGTCACCTCGACAAAAGGAGCCGACGCCACGCCTGCAAAATCATCATTCATATCATCGTCGCCATCGCAGCAACGGGCGCCGTCGCCTTCCCCCCATCACCCTCCATCGCAAATGGCCGCGCAGACTTATGCGCCTGCATCTTCAATGATGCTGGGCGCTTTGTCGGGCCAGTTTGTGAGCACCCCGAAGACTTCTGTTCTAGGGCCAAAACGTGTCGCGTGCGATACTTGCCGGAAACGACGCATTCGATGCAAACACAAGGATCTGGTTGTTCAGGCACCGATGCCGACGACATACGAACAGTCCTTCCTATCGAATGGCGATGGCCATTATCAATTCGTCGGCCAGGGCCAGGTCGCACTGGAGGTGGGTGATACTATCACTGTTTCTCCGCATCGTGCAGTGCAGCAGGCTCAAATGCTGCCGAACGGCGGAACGAGTCATCAAGGGACTAATGGCGATTATCAGTTTAAGACGCCGAATGAAGTGAAATCCAAAGGCATTCCCAACTCCTACGCCGACCGTGTGGCAAATCCTGGCTCGGATGCGAACACGTATCTGAGTGCTGGTCTGCCCATCGCACTCAATAACGCATCGATGTATGGCGATTCGAGCAAGCGTGGACGAAGCAAGGCCTGTTACGAGTGCCGGAAAAGCAAAGTCAGTGTTCTAGATTACCTCAACCAAGTCAGTGGCTGCACATGCTGACAGTCGTCCAGCGGCGATGCATTCACGACGATACTGGCAACGTCGATCCCGTCAAAGCTGCAGAGAACCCTGTACCACGAGGATCTGGCTCGAAGAAACGCGAGTCCGAAAGCAGCAGCCCACGTGAGTCTGTCAAGCGCCTGAAGTTCGACCACGAGATATCTGCTCCGCCTCCGCCGCCACTTGGGATGCAGGGTGTCCTGAAACCCGTACTGCAGTCAGCAGAGCCTAACGAGGAAATCCTTCTTCCGAAGGCACCCGCTGATGTGTATCACAATGTCCCTGGCCAGTTCTGGCAGCCAGATACCATACACTCCGACCACGAGCAGTCTGTCCACTCCCATCATTCGCCGCACGAAGTCGATGGCATGTCCCGCTCCAGTGGTACACCGATCGACCCTAGCCTATTCAGCATGTACCCTGAGACCGAGACTACTTCCCAATCATTCCCCACGCCCTATACTGCACCCGACTTCACCAACGTCGATCGATCTGGATTGTACGCCTTGCCATCACTGGAACAGATCGCCACCGAAGTGCTCGATATGGACGGGCACGGAGTCGACGATGCTGGTCTATCGGCCATCCAAGCTTTCAACCTGCAGCAACGTGGGGATCACACCCAAGGTTCTCAAGCCCCGAGCCCGGACACGAACAACGACGAGACAAAGCCGGACGGTAGCGTCGACAGCGGCGTCTCCATGTCCGCACACGTCGAGCACGAGTTCGCAGCCATTCCGACCACTGAAAGCGACCGACCGGCAACCACCCAAACCGTCCTTGACGAAGACCGGCGCTTTAGCTTCAGTACGATCCCATTCTGCCAGCCTCCACTGCCGTTCGAGTCGCCCGAATTGAGCCGCGCAACCCCTCGACGAGAGTCTCGCGCATCGCTATCCTCGATGTTCCACGTCAGTCCTAAGCATTGGCTGAGCAGAGGTGTCAGCCAGCCGCTTGAAGAGGACGATGATGAACTGAGGAGAGCGTTGCGGGATGATGACGCGCGGTCATGACGGAGAGGGACTCGAAGGGTGTCGTCTCCGCATTGGTCTGCATGACCCGTGAGCGACGATGGAGGGTAGGGATGTACGATAGGACGGTCGTGGGGTTGGCATTGACGGACCGACGTCAACGGGGCTGTACAGTAATGGGAGATCTCCACTTGTGATTCGATGTGCATAGCGAGGGACGGGTGGGGCAGGAGGGGTGTAAGACCACGGGGAGCAGAATCAACTCAATCGATTCACGCTGTAAAAGCTACCACCTTACCTTGACTACACTTTATAATGCTTCCCGCGAGTCAGACCTTCACTTTGTGCCCAGATCATGACGTGACTGCCTCTTCGCACCAAAAAGTTCCCCTCCATCTGTAAGTACTAATTACCAACTGTCAGCTCTTCTTCCCTCTTCCCCGAACCCCGACCACCCAGACCTCCACTCCCCGCCCTCCCCCACCGCCACAATGAAACAACGCTTCTCCTCCCTCGACATCAAGATAATCGCCCACGAACTTTCCAACACCCTCACCACCCTCCGCCTCTCAAACATCTACGACCTCTCCTCGCGGATCTTCCTCTTGAAATTCGCAAAACCAGATCATCGCGAACAGCTGCTCATAGACTCTGGTTTCCGCTGCCATTTGACTGCTTTCTCGCGCGGGACGGCAGCGGCTCCGAGTCCGTTTGTGGCGCGATTGAGGAAGTTTATTCGCACTAGGAGAGTGACGAGTGTGAGGCAGGTTGGGACGGATCGGGTGATTGAACTTGTGTTTTCAGAGGGGTTGTATAGACTGTTCTTGGAGTTTTACGCGGGAGGGAATGTGATTCTTTGTGATGCGGAACTGAATATCCTCACTTTGCTGAGAAATGTCAATGAAGGCGAGGAGCATGAGAGGTATAGACAGGGGTTGAAGTATAATCTGCACTTGAGGCAGAATTTCGATGGTACGCCGGAGTTGACTGAGGAGAGGGTTAGGGTGGGGTTGCAGAGGGCGCTTGAGAGGCAGGCTGTGGAGGCTAAGAAGCCGGGGAAGAAGAGGAAGGGGGGCGATGCGCTGAGGAAGGCGCTGGCTACTACGACGGAGTTCCCGCCTGTGTTGTTGGATCATGTGCTTGAGGGTGGGGGGTTTGGGAGGGAGAGTACGGTGGAGGAAGTGCTGGGGAGCGAAGAGGTGCTTGGGAGGCTGATGGGGTGTTTGAGGGAGGCTGGGGATGCTGTGAGGGAGATTATGAGCAAGGATGTGGCGAAGGGGTATATTCTTGCGAGGCGCAAGGAGGGAGTGAAAGCGGCTGAGGGGGAGGAGCAGGAGGAGGGTGATGAGAGGAGGGGGCTGATGTATGAGGACTTTCATCCTTTTCGGCCGAAGCAGTTGGCGGAGGATCCTGGGGTTGTGGTGCTGGAGTATGCGGGGTTCAATAAGGCGGTTGATGAGTTCTTCTCGTCTATTGAGGGACAGAGGCTGGAGTCGAAGCTGCATGAGAGGGAAGACAATGCGCGAAAGAAGATCGAGGCTGCGCGACAAGAGCAGGACAAGCGGATTGATGGACTGCAGCAGGTGCAGGAGCTGAATGTTCGCAAAGCGCAGGCTATACAAGCTAATGTGCCACGGGTGGAGGAGGGTGTCAATGCCGTCAATGGGCTGATTGCACAGGGCATGGACTGGGTTGACATCGGGCATTTGATCGAGAGCGAGCAAAGCAGGCAGAACGCCGTGGCGCTTACGATCAAACTACCACTCAAGCTGCATGAAAACACAATCACGCTCTTGCTCTCCGAGAACGACAATGCCGAAGTCTCCGACGACGACATGGCCGACAAGACCGACAGCGAAGTCTCGGACTGCGAGGACGAAGCTCCCGCTGCTCCAGCCCAGGCAGCTGCCACCCCGGCTGACAAGCGCCTCACAATCGACATAGACCTTGCCCTCTCGCCCTGGGCAAACGCCCGCCAATACCACGACCAACGTCGTACCGCCGCGCAGAAGCAAGAACGTACCGCACTTGCGTCGTTCAGAGCCCTCAAGAACACCGAGCAGCGCGTCATGGCCGACTTGAAGAAAGGATTGAAGCAGGAGAAAGACGTCCTCCGTCCCGTGCGCAAGCAACTCTGGTTCGAGAAATTCATCTACTTCATCTCCTCCGACAACTATCTTGTCTTGGCCGGGAAGGATGCGCAACAGAATGAGATCCTGTATAGACGGTATCTGAAGAAAGGCGACGTATACGTGCACGCCGACCTCCACGGCGCCGCGAGCGTCATCATCAAGAACAACCCCGCCACTCCTGACGCGCCGATCCCGCCTAGCACGCTTTCCCAAGCTGGGAGCATGGCGGTTTGCACGAGCAGTGCGTGGGACAGCAAGGCGGCCATGAGTGCTTGGTGGGTAAACTGGGATCAAGTTAGTAAGACGGCGCCGACGGGGGAGTATTTGGCTACGGGGGGTTTTATGGTTCGGGGGAAGAAGAACTTTCTGCCGCCTAGTCAGTTGCTGTTGGGGTTTGCAGTTATGTTTCATATTAGCGAGGAGTCAAAAGCGAGGCATGTGAAGCATCGGTTGGGAAATGGGGCTGGGCCTGCTGGAGATATTGTAAATGAGGACGGAGCCGCTGATGTGGCCGGTGCTGACGCGGAGGCGGCTGCTCACGAGACGGACGATGAGGATGATGAGTTCCCAGATGCTGTCTTGGACGGTGCCAAGAATGATCATACGGAAGCAGATGACGATGATGACTTCGACGATGTCCGACAAGCTGGCTCAGCTGATGATGATGATCATCGTGTTGAAGCCAGGTCGAATCCGCTGCAGAACGGTGACCATACAGACGCTGCGAACGATGATGACGCAAGTGGGAGTGAAGACTATGGCGAAGATGAGCATGATCCCTCCGGTGCGGCAGAGACTCAAGGTCAGGATTACGAGGTGGAAGAGGAGCCAACAGATATCGAGGCTGCGCAGACAGGCGGCCAGAAACGACAGTCGAAGAAAGACCAGCCAGTGCCAACGTCACAATCCAACAAGCCTGCCCAACAAAAGCGCGGCAAACGTGCGAAAGCGAAGAAACAAGCAGCCAAATACGGCAACCAAGACGAAGAAGACCGCGCCCTCGCCATGCAGCTCCTCGGCTCTAAAGCCGCAGACGAGAAGTCCACGGCCGAAGCAGCCGAAGCCGCGCAGAAAGAAAGCCTCGAAGAAGCCCGCGCCCGCCGCCGAGCCCAGCATGAGAAAGCCCAAAAGCAAGGTCTCGAAGCTGAGGAGATCCGGCGTCTTAATTTCGAGGAAGGCGTTGAAGCTCTTGACGAAGACGAAGCATCGCAGCTTACAAGTCTAGACTCCTACGTTGGCGCTCCTCTGCCGGGAGACGAGATCATAGATATCATACCCGTCTGCGCGCCCTGGGCCGCCCTAGCAAAGCACAAGTACAAAGTCAAGATGCAGCCGGGGCAGACTAAAAAGGGCAAGGCTGTGAGGGAGATGCTGGGGGCGTGGGTGAAGGCTAGCAAGGATAAGAGGGCGCTGGATGAGAAGAGCGAGGATAAGGAGAAGATCTGGCCGAGGGAGGCGGAGTTGTTGCAGGGGTTGAAGGAGACGGAGGTTGTTGGTGTTGTGCCTGTTAAGATGGTGAGGGTGGTGTTGAGTCATGCTGAGAAGGGGAAGGGTGGGGCTGCTGCGAGGGGAGGGAAAGGTGGTGGGAGGGGCGGGAAGGGGAGTAAGAAGAAGTAGAGGTAATATACCGTCGGCCTCTAAGGCAATGCGGTCGATAAGCATTGCTTGAGTCTTTGCCTGTCGGTGCCTGAACACTCGCCTTTGCTGCTCGCGTCCTCAAGTTCATTGCCGTCTAGCCTGGAATGTTTCCACGTCCCAAGAGTTATATCAGACAGGTTGATTGTGATGTTTAAAGTTTATTGGTAGACATGGTAGGTGAATGAGCTTATGTCCCAGAGACTGACACTACATTTCACTACACTCTGCCAAATTCGTCGAGTGACTTGACAGAGATGGCCTCAAAATACAGCAAGGAGACTTTGATGGATGTGACAGGCCTGGTAGCGGTGGTAACAGGCGGTAAGTGACTCCTCGCCATCTTCTAGCATTGATCGATCGACACTGATTGCCGTCCACCAGGTGGCACCGGACTAGGCCTCATGATCGCTCGCGCCCTCGAGAGCAACGGAGCCAAGGTATACATCACCGGTCGACGACAAGAGAAACTCGACAAGGCTGTTAAACTCGCTGTCCGTCTCAATCGACTCAACTAGCTTGGCTTCGCCACTGATAACGATCAGGAGCACGGCAACCTCATCCCCATCCAAGGCAGCACAACTTCGCACGCCGACCTCCAGCGTGCCGTCGATCTCATCACCAAAGAGACGGGCTACATCGACCTCCTCATCAACAATGCCGGCATGACAACCTTCGACTCCTCCCCGAACGCCCGTCCCATCCCAAACGCAGAATCAACGCCTGCAGAAGTGCGGGACTACTACTTCAATTACCGGCCCGCAGCCCTCTGGACAGAGACTCTGGAGACGAATGTAGCGGCTGTGTTTACTACGAGCATGGCGTTCTTGGAGCTGCTGGATGAGGGTAATCGCAGGAGGGCGAAGGGACGGCCGAGTAGTCAAATCATCAGTGTGGGGAGTGTGGGCGGCTTGACGAGATTTACGAGCAGTTTTATCTACAATGCTAGTAAGGCCGCAGTGCACCACTTGATGAAGAATCTTGGGGCAGCGTTTGTGCCGTTTGGGATCAGGACGAATGTCATCGCGCCTGGATGTGAGTACTCGCCATGCCTTGTGAGATGAACGAGCCGTGTAGCTGCTGACGAGGTATCTACAGGGTTTCCGTCCGATATGACTGCGCCAGTGAGCAAGGCGTGGGAGCACACGGATGGCGTAATGCCGAAGACACTTGTACCTGAACAGAGGATGGGTGCTGAGGAGGAGCTGGCTGGGACAGTGTTGTGGATGGCTTCGAGGGCTGGAGCGTACTGCAACGGGAATGTCACTGTGATCGATGGCGGGTTTCTTGCAAATCATGCTGGAACTTATTGAGCAATGACAGATAGTTGTGTCCGCTTGGCCTTCCGCACAGGCGCGGGGCAGCGGCAGTTATCGGGCAGTGATGGGCTCACGGTTTGGATGATACATGTCATTAATTGATAGATACATTAAACAATGCCAGCTCTCAAAGCTCACAGCAATCCCGGACTTGCGCCCTACGATGTGGTGAAGTCAAGGTCCTAATCTACCGGTCGTTATCGCATTCCTTCTGAACAGCACCCCGAGACCCATGAACGCTCCCTGCTACCTTGCAGACCTAAGCGACGCCGTGCACCTTTGCATAGCCGTGTGTAAGATAAGCTCGCCTGACGTTCGACGTCGATGCGCGCATATCTCGACTGTACTGTTGAGTCGTCGCCCTTGGAGAATTGCAGTAGCAGGCCTATCTCCGTCTCTCCGACAAGCCGAACGACATCGGTGGTCTTGTCTCGAGAGGCGATGGTGGTGGTGGCGACACTTCGTCTTGCTTGACGATGCGTAATGACAGGTTGTTGCGAGGCTTCTGTGCTGATACTTGGAAAGCGCGTGTAATGTCTTCAGTGCTGAAAGAGTCGTTGCGAGGTATGGATGTTGTTCGAGGTGGTTGTGGGAGGGAGGAAGTCATCTTGATGTTGTCGGATGTTATGATAGATCGTTGCTGGTGCTAGGCCTGATGAGGGTCGGTGTGGTCTCCTGGTCGCTAGCTGAGTTTATGGTGACGTGATGTTGGGTAGTAGATGGTCGATTGGGTGCTTTGAGTGTGGTGGTCTTGTGTATTGACTGGGCTAGAATAGTGGTGACTGGGTATGCTTTCCGATCAACGGTTGCTGCAGGATGGGGTGCGGTGAGGACTGAGATGTAACAGAGGAAGTGAGCAGGATAAATATACAACACCTCGCCTCGCATCACCACCCTTACATCGCCGTCAGCGCAATCGGAAATCAAACACCCATCTCCCGGACCACGCTGTCTCACCGCACACACCCGACTCGTCGTCTCGTCACAACATCCACGCGAGTAGGAAGCGAGCCCGACCACGACGGTGGTATCACCGCATGGAGAAGCGCCCAAGCGTGGAGGTAATGTGGGAGACCGCCATACTCCGCGACGCCAAGCGTCCGGGGAGGATGCGGGATGTGCAACGCCGTCTCATAATCTGACTGCCGTTGCGCGAACCGGGTCTGGGGTGGAGATGGGGAAGAGTCAGATCGGTGTTGATGCTCGGGTGGGCAGGTTCTGTTCTGGAAGGGCGGCAGAGAATCTGGGCTGGATTGACGTGGCAGGGCTAGGGGAACATGGGTACATCCCACGTTTGACTGCTGCGTGTAGGGATCTTGAGATCGCCTTTGCAGATGCTGCGTTTTCGTTTTCGGGTCCTCGGCGCGAGTGTGCATATCGGGACGATGAACAGCGCTTCACCGCCAGATCATCCAGCGATTCGCGTTTGTCGTGGAATGTGGCCGCGAAGTCCTCGGCGATGGATGACCCACGCGGCGCTGAGTCAGTGCAACAATTGGATCATGGACTTGGACTACAAACGGCCCATGCGCTGGATAGTGACGGCATTCAGGAGAGATGAAGTGTCCACTCCCACCCGGCTCGGCTTGTTTGACAGCTATCTCACGGCTTGCCAGTTTTGGAGCTTGCGGAAACGAAGACTCCAACCCGTGAAGGCAATGCGAGCATCTCTCTGGTTCTTGTAAATCCACATTCCGGCGAGCGCAATACGATTTGCTGATGGCAACACCATGGAGTATTATAAAAGAATCTGGGAAATCCCACGCCTCCACGCCGCTATATTTCTCCACGGGGTTGAGGTCCTTGGATTTAGCTGGTCACCTCGGATCCGTAATTTCTTGTGGGGAGACTAGGGGACGGTCTAGGATCTCCCCGACCTCCCCGAAAGTAGCGTTACCAGTGGCATGGTCCGGCTGGTGAGGCTCAAAGTCAGTGTGCGTTGCCGGGATGGGATGAAACATGTCCGCACTTTGGCAGATGCGTAACAATGCAAACTCCACCATGACATCAAGACGCGGACGAAATAGTGCCGTGCCAAACGAAGATGGCCGTTCCGTAGGCTGTATTGCTACCTACAGTAGTACCTATGCATCGTGCAGCAGCATCTTCGTTGCCAGACAAGCGTCAGAAGAGCTTCCGTGATAAATAATCTACTCAACGACATGCTTAGTAGCACCGTTTTGCTTACCAGGAAGGCTCCATGGTGCCTATTCCAGCCTATCAGGTCGAAGTCGATTCGTCCTCTCGGTTCGGAAGGCTGTAGCTCCCCCACGAATATTCATTGTCATACTTTCATAAAGCACCCCAACAACGCCATGCTATGCTCCAGTAACCCCAATGAACCGAGTCCGGCTCTACAGAGCATTGGTCATGGGTCTGACGAAGTCCCCAAGTCAGCAGCGATCAAAGACCTTGTCGTAACCGCTCGCCAAGCTTCTGCTTGCCAAACTGGTAGATCTTGAGCAAACCCTCCTCACTCAGATCTATGCCCTGCATGTTAGGCACGTCCTGCGCAGGTGGTCGCGATACTCGACTTGCGATCACCACCGGGTCCGTCTCGAGTATGATGCCGTCGTCTATGATTTCGTCCAGACATAGCGAAGCCAGATCGTAGTTCTCAATCAGTGTGCGCTTGTCCACGGAATTTCTGCGTGTCTTGTTAGCGAATGCCTCGGGCAAGAGATGGGCTACGCAAGACAGACTTGAGCAGGATGTTGAGACTGTCCCTCAGTGCCAACACGACATTGTACAGCATGACCTCGTTCTCGTCTGCCCCTCCCACCACGTACAGCATCACATCACTCTCCGCCTTGTAGACCACGATCCGGTTGTCATACAGGATTATGTCGTTCGTCTGCTTCGTGGTCTTCTCAAGCAAGCCCTTCTCGAAAGCTTTCTGATCCTTCAATGATGTGTACGGTTGCGCGCCAGGGTAGTCTGTGCCCATGTTCGTCGGTATATGGGGAGGAGAGTAGTATTTGGCTAGTATGCGGGAGCCATCGTCAGCGGAAAGGAGGAGGATCGCGTTGATGCTGAAGAGGGACATGTTGGGCGCCATGATGGCGGTTGGACAATCACTTCAATTAATGTATGGAGTCGGTACGCTCAAGTAGCGGATGTCTTGCGCATTGAGTATGTCGATTGTTGTCCTTTGCGGTGGTTGTCACATGAAAGGGCTTGGCATCGACCTCACTTCAAGGGTGCGAGTACATACAGGGTCAGATGATGGCACCTCCGGCACCTTTTGGCTACAAAATCGGGCGCATGTTCAGGATCAGGTGTGTGTGAGCCTCGAGTGCCATCAAACCTCCAACCACCCATACATGCCTATGCATCCCATCTCATCACCATTTGGCATCACTTTCTCCTCTCTCTCACACCCACTCAGACTCATCTTGAAAGGGTGCGAGCTAGCAAGTAGGATCTTCCCGGCTTCCTAGTTCAGAACAGCACGGGCACGAAATCCCTGCTGCTGGCGCCGCCGCGTCGTGTCTAATCTACCCTCTTACGCAGCCACTAGCTCATACGGGCTGGCGACTGACAAAATAAGCGGACCGCTCAGCAACTCACCTTGAACGAAGATGCTGTTATATGCCGCGCCGCAAGTGTAAGTATTTACCTAGGCTATCGACGAGAGTGGTGGTCCTTATCTAGCATCTCTCGTAGGTTGCATTGACATCTATTCGTCAATGCAGCACGGTCTATACTAGCGTTGCCGACTGCCCGTTGCTCTCGAGAGGTCCGCTTCTTCTGTCGTACGCGTGACAGGTTACATTTGGCCTTGGATATACTATGTTTCGAGCGCTTCGTCAATGAACATTCTATCTACGCTTCTCACTAAGTGATAGTGTCACAAACTCCTCGTCCATATCCGATCTCTTCGTGGCCGACCATTGACATCCCACAATGACCTGCTGAGTCTCACTTCAGCGACAACTCGTCAGCCTTCTGCGCATTGTGCTCAATTCAAGGGTTTTGGCTGAGAGACTTCGACGCCGGAAACGTTGACGATGGCCTGCCACGCAGCTTCCTGGCTGGCGCCGTCGTGAAAGTGAGGGTGACGCATCGCCTCGATTGGGCCGATGAACTTCTTGGGCGGCGAGGCGAAGAACTCGCCCGATACATCGGTCCCGAACTCCGCTGCTTGGAGATATCGACGAGCTGCGGTCTTGGGAGTGTGAGACATGCCCGGAATGAGTTTCACCAGTGGAACCATAAGGTACCTCAGCGCCGGGCTGGCGTGTCGCGCAACCTTGGTGTCGGGCGCGGAGCCCGGCGAGACGGTGTATACGGCGATGCCGGAAGGTAGCCGGCGCGCCAGCGCAGTGGCCCACCACGCAACGATGAGCTTTGCGTCGGCGTATGCCCGATTTGGCTCGTACTTCACGGTCGGCCCGCTGCGGATCAGGGCTTCAGCAGCGGCGGTAAGGTCGTCGTGGTGGTCTTTGGCCGCGAATTGCGCCAGGTCGGTGTAGCTGAACATAGGTACGTCTCCACGGGCACCCTCCGAGCCTGAGATGACGATCCGCGCGTTGCGGCTCAATAGGTTGGCGCGGAGCAAGCCGACGGTCAATTGATGATGGCCGATGAGCGGAGACTGACTCGACTCGACGCCCGCCGCAGTGAGCACGCGCTCCTTTCCCCCAACCATGCCTGCATTGAGCAGTAGGAAGTCAATTGGCTGGCCTCGCTTGACAAGCTCGCCGAGCGCGGACTGTACACTAGACGGGCTGTCCAGTTCCAGCTCCAGCGGCGTGAAAACCTTCTTTCGAGTCTCCGCCGCGAGCTGAGTCACCGTCTCCTGAGTCCGAGCCAGGGCGCGCCCGGTGATCATGACCTCGCGCCAGCCCTGTTCAGCAAGCAAGAGGGCTGCTTCGTAACCGACTCCGGAGGTGGCTCCAGTGACGAGAGCGGTCGAATGTTCTATGGCTGGCTCCGTACTAAAAGGTGAAGTTGAAGGAGTCTCACAAGATACGATTCAAGCTACAAGACGAAGCCTTGCTGTCGAATGCAAGGAGCACAGAATGAACAGCAAACAGCGCGGCACTCAAGTCCACTATATAGAGAACTTGCTTGCAGAAGCAATACGTTGCGCCCACCAAAGTAGATCCGATGTTTTCCAAACCAGGCTAGTCCAGAACCATTGAAATCAGGCATCACACGTCCGCGTACTTCACTTCATTTTGCAACGAGCTCCTGGACGCCTGTGGCATGATCATCAGCAGGGCATTATTCAGCAAAGGGTGGGTGTATAAGTCGTCCAATGAGTCAATCAGCATGCATGTGGAATCAAAGGGAAGCCATGGAATCAGATCTCAAGACTAGCGTCTTCGGGACCGAAGCGGACGAAAAACCTTCGATTGGTGGCAGAACGCATGCAATTCTCGGGCTCTTCGTGGATATCGTACTTCCCAGAGCTATGTGCAAGAGCGATCAAACACTCAAAGACTCATCTTGGTTCCAAGTATGTAGAAACAAATGAACAAAGCGCAAAGTGGACAGGTTGTGGAACTCATCGTGCAAATATAGACTTAGCTGTACGGCGCGTTTGCAACGCTGAAGCATGCAGGGTTGAATGCGGAAGGCGGCCATGGTCAAACGAGTGGTCGAGAGCTACCGGGTGAGTCGCGAGCCAAAAGGCGTTGACGGAGCAGTGCAGGAAGTAGGAGTGTCGAGGCACAGAAATGATGGCATGAGCGAAAGTCGCGCCGGGATCAAGTCTGCGGGGAAAAGTTTTGGCATCCCCGAAGTCATGAGAGGGTGTTTCCACTGACTCTCCCATCGGAACATGATCATAAACGATATATCGATGATGTCCAACCCGTTGCAACGACTGTGCCTCCTGGAGCGTCAAACACAGCAGCAACGGTCATGGCTCGATGCATTTCGACGGAGCAGCAGGACTGTGGCAATCTGGTCTCACGGATGCACCACAGGCCGTAGTACTTCTCCGATCACGTGGAGCTCGTCTTCTCTGCAAAGAGGTTACACCACTCAAGCTACAAAGACTGCACCTAAATCATATCGGACACGACATCTTCAATTCACCAAGGGGGAGCGCGAGCCAAAGCCCAGACAACTGCCTCAGCTCAAATTCAAGAACCTCGATGAGATCATCGAAATTTACGACGGACTGACACCCACACAGAAGTCCTTACTGAGCGACAGCAATTACTTCGCTCTCGTCAATCAGCTTAGAACGCAGATTAGCTTGGAGAAGTTCAAGCCAGAACAGCAGCGTGATCGCTCGATCCCCGAGCGTAGTCTTGCGCTCGGCGAGCGAATCGCTTCGGATCTGCGAAACTCTCATTTGAGTAAGGTCGGACCGAGCACGTTCGTGCTGCTCACCCTCTTCACCGAGACACAGACCTGGGATGCAGGCAACAAGTTCTGGGCCTGGCTCCGAGAGCAGAATGACATTGTGGCTTCGGCCAAGGCCTACAGCTCCGCTATTCGAATGCTGGCAGCGCAAGACACTGATCTTGCAGAAATCAAAAGCGTCTATCAGGAAGCTTTGAGTCGATCGAATGCCAATTTTGTCACGTACCACTTTTCCCCTGCCTCGGTGCTGCCCGACAGGACGCAAGAACATCAATCTGGAATCGACGAACTACCAACGTCGCTCCTTTCAAGCATCATAATCGCGCGATTGCAACGAGGCGATACAAAGAATGCGTACCTCGCTCTCGACACGTTGCTCAGACTGAAACCTCGTGGTGTTGCATTGGCGAAGCATTTGAGCGAGATACTTCCTGAACGCCCGCTGATTGAGGCTTGGGCCTTATTCGCTATGTCCTGTAGGACAAAGGTCGGACCAGCAAATCTGGCGTTTCGCGCGATCATCAGTCTGGTCAAACCGGCTGTCACTCTGGAAGATCGAAACCGCCACGTATTGGTTATCCGAGCGATGCTGTCTGCTGCCTACATGCAAGCTGGCGCGGGCGGTGTGTTAGTCAATAACGTGATCAGCGAGATCTTAATCGCCGTTACGCAAATCATGCGCCTTGATGGTGCTTCTAACCTGCCCGCTGACCAGCGTGAGCTGCTGGCTTCTGCTGTGCACGAAGTGTACGAAAGTATGAGCGTACTCTTCGTCAAACTTGGCGTCACACCTTCGCTCTCCGTCTACCACTCCGCCATTGTCAATTTCGCCGGTCAAGGCAGACGCAAGGAGTCCATGACTCTCGCTCTGGAACACGCAGAGGCACTCGGTTACAAGCCAACAATCATAACGCATCGATCTGTCATCACAGCTGCTGGTCAGCTTCAGGACGTGGACACAATCGCCTCTGGATGGAAGTCCTTGGTAGAAGAGCGCGCGAGATTGAACCAGTATCCCGACGCCACCGATGCACACATCCTTACCAAAGCAGCGCTGCTTGCCGACAAGCCGGAGTTCGCGCGCGCGATGCTTGCCGAAATGACACACCTCGACACAGCCGAGGTTGCTAGGGTAGTCTCTCGCATTGTCGAATCCGAGGAGACACGCGAGACCGAAGCCTTACCCTCGCGCGCTCTGGTCGAAGACATCCTCACTGACGTCGGCAGACTCAACGAGGATGTGAAGGTCTTCCAGCAGTATATTGATCGCGGCGAATCGATTGATCAGCTAGCTATATCTGGGAAGTTGCCTATGACTCTCACGCAGATATCTGACAAGATTGTTCTGCCAGAAGCTGAGATGCATAGGATGTACGACGAGCTCACCACGGACCCTACCTCTCTACCGATTTTGCCGGAGTCCACGTCTCCTGGAAGTAGCTTCGATCCACAGACGAACGAGTCCAGCCCATCTATCCCAATCGCCACCCTACGCTACGAGAATTGGAAGACGATGAACTACCTACTCGAGATCTCACAACGGAGCGACGCCGCTTACAACGCAGCGGTCGATGAAGCTATCGCCATGGGCAAGCGGCCGCCTACGAGAGCTGAGATGAGTGCTGTGGGAGAGTTCAAGGGTGTGCCTGTGGGACTGAGTGACTTCAAGGACGGCGGCGGTCTAGTGACAGGTGTGGGTGGCGACGAGGTGTTAGATGACATGAATGGTGGTCTGAATTTTGGGGCTAGGCAGAGGATACTTGAGCTGAGGAGAATTGAGGACCAGCCTTGAGGTAACGGGTCTATGTACAGATACATACATAGAGATCAGTCTGTACGATACTGCAGTGCATTGTCTCGTGTCGCTCTAAGTACTGCTGAAGCTCTCGAAGAGTGCATGATGTATCCGCTCAATCCGACTGTTGTCCGTGGTTGCCAGGGACCGCATCCCCGCTGACGTCGAGCACCATTGGGTGCAGATGTTTCACCAAACACTCGCTTCGACAGGCTCACCAGAATGTGAATGAGGAATCGTGTCGCCTGACATCCGCGATCGAACTGGCGCATCAGACTGGTTCGCTGTCCCACCTACCAGCGACCATGCGCGGACTTGGACGTTCTTGAGAATCATCACAGCACTTCGCAAGAAGCAACATGGCTTTCCTCTTCAATCGCTCGCGAGCTCGGTCGGCACAGGATCTCGTGAAGTCGAGCAGGGACCTGCTACAGCGATTAGGACGGGAAGAAGGGCAAGCAGCAGCAGCAAAGGTACCGAACAGCGATTTCGAGTCACTTTGCGGTCCTCACTGAGACAACCTCCAGACCCAGACCGAGCTCTCCTCCACGATCGCAACTCTCAAAGTCTCCCTCTGCGGCACTCCCGACACTCCGACGCCCGATGCATCGTCTCAGTCTTCCCTCATAAGCGCCATCCTGTCCGAGAAACTCCTTCCACTCCTCGTCTCGAATCTCCATCTCCTCCCCTTCGAGACCCGCAAAGATACACAGACCCTCATAGCAGCAGTCTTCCGCTATCGAGCACCAGGAAGCACAGCGAACGAGCCCGATGCATTACGAGAAGTCATACGCACAGCGCCTGAGGTTATAGTGCAACTGTGCCGGGGTTATGAACGCAAAGAGTCGGCAAGCGCATGCGGTGGGGTTCTGAAGGAAGCACTGAAATGGGACGCCGTGGCAGCAGTCATATTGTACGATGAGTCGATATCCGGCGACTCGGGAACTGGGCCTACAAAGACAGTGGATATCTACAACGACATTGACACCTCCTCCCCGTCCTCTGGCACTGGCGTCTTCTGGTCCTTCTTCACCTACATCTCCTCCTCGCCCTTCGAGATCAGCGCCGACGCCTTCGACACCTTCCGCACGATCCTCACAAAACACAAGCCTCTCGTAGCACAATATATGAGCACAAACTTCGAGAGGTTCTTCGAGCGGTATAACAATGTTCTCGTTAGAAGCGAGAGCTACGTGACGAAGCGGCAGAGTCTGAAGTTGCTGGGCGAGGTGCTGTTGGATCGCGCGTTCTACGAGGTGATGACGAGATATGTGGGGAGTGGGGAGAATTTGAAGTTGGTTATGTGGCAGTTGAAGGATGATAGGAGGATGGTGCAGTATGAAGGGTTTCACGTGTTTAAGGTAAGTGGCTGCGTGTTGCGCGAGAAGCTCGGGATCCGAGGCTGACTGTTGATGCTTAGATCTTTGCTGCGAATCCGAATAAGACGCCTGAGGTACAGAAGTTCTTGATCATGAACAAGCAGCGGTTGCTAAAGTTCTTGCCCCACTTCTTGGAGGAGCGGACAGACGATGATCAGTTCAACGACGAGAAGGCGTGGCTTATCAAAGCAATTGGCGCGTTGCCAGACGAGGTTGGCGCTGCCGGCGCCGGGTCGAGGCAAGGAGTTGAGAAGAACTCAGGCACGGCGCAAGTAAGGTCATGAAGTGATCGCCTCCCGTCAGCATCGTCCGCGGGCAGAGTCCTTGGAAGAGGCGTTTCGGGCGTATATATCAGCGGCGCATGAGCAGTCTACGGAAGCATTGGGCATGGCGATTTTTTACTAGCAGGAATGGCGTTCGGGCGAGAGCATAGCAATCGAGGCAGGAGCATTCGTCTTTGCGCCTTCCCAGTCACATAGCAGAAGCGAAGCTTAGCTCAACCTCACCTGATCCGCATGCTCGCATCTTCACGAGATCATTCGCCCACGATTCCTCACTAAGATAGCAGATTGCTTCGTCCACGACACTCGCACGTCTGATCCCCTTTTGGTTCAGGCTTTGACAGTCATGACATTGAAGTCCCCGCTCGACTCTTGCTAGGACGTGGACCAAGGGACGCTCGCGATACATTGTACAGCAATACGTACCGGCCATACCACCTCAGAGATGATCATCGTTAATATTCGAAGATCACCTAGGACAATAGTTCTGAACGCGATTTCACATCGCGCATTGAATAAAGTCTGGAGCTGAGCAGACCAGGCGCACGTCTCGGGGCAGTGATAGCGCTGGGCGAACGACAATGGTGCCCAATTGTTCGTCGGTTAGGATTGCATCGACTTCAATATACCTGCTGGAGATCATGGAGAAGCTTGTCGAGATGGAGAAGCCGTTGAGCGAACGTGCAAAATCGACCTGCGAGAAGTGGAGTGCTGCATGTCTCAAGCCGCAAACGGCTTAGCGTCGACGCGAAGTGACCACGAACGCGTCAAAAATCTGCACGATTTACGAACTCGAGACCAGCAATGGCGACTATGACTGGCAGCACTGCTTCTTGGGCAGCAGGAAGCTCTCGTGCAGCTGCTTTGACTGGTAGCTCATAGCGCTATCTGCTGTACTGCGCGTGACTTCAGTCCTTGAGCTCTGCTGCAGCTGGTGAAAGGACATCTGGAACTTGCTGTCTCCACTCGGTGGACGCTTCAACCCTGTCTTCAACTGCAGCAGCGCACTTGGGTCGCGTTGACAGCGCCAGGGTCAAGCAGTAGCTGCTGTGTCCGCTCCCATACCGCTGTAAGCCGAACAGGATCTGCGTGCTCGTTCGCTGCGGCTTTCCTGTCAAGCTGCACAGCTGCCCTTGTGTGTGCATTGACCTGGCATGTGAGCTGCGAGAGAAGCGCTGTTCCGCTACGTGGCCTCTCTCGAATTGACATGCTTAACGCGCTGCGACACGACTACGACACGATTACAAGTCGTCTAGAGTGTATCGCCGATTCGCAGACTGCCATCTTGGAGCTCCCCATCGATTCTTCGTGGGCACGAGTCGTGGCACGGACCCTCGACAAGGGCTTCTTTCTTAGCGTGGGAAGGTGCCACTGACCGCCCGAGCAGGCCGCGCTTCCTTTGTCCAACACCTCCACTCTCGCGCTTCACTAACACCGACCTCAACACCGATCGTTGTCGCATACACCTACACTGACGCTCACGACATAACCACGCATCGCATATCGTCCGTATGCTCGATCTCGTCAATATGAGCTCTTTCTGAGAGGCGTGCGCCGCCAGCAAGACCGCGCCCCACGTCGCCGCCCGGCCACCGACCTCTACTCGTTCGTCCCGACACGCACGCTTGCTGCAACACCACAGTGCGCCGTGATCCCGCTTGCTGGCACGAGCATAGACACGCAGCTTGCATACATCGTCAACACTACAGCTGCCCTTACGACGCGCACGACATCCTTTATCGTCATTATGTCGCCGACGCGCCCGTCACTGCACATTGCCCTACCGACGATGTTCGACGCGCCGTTCATCGCGGGCGAGATGCCGAAGACACCAGACCAACAGCATGAGGTCGAGCTCGTTGCCGAGCCACCTCCACCACCCAAGCAGACATTCAAGATCAAGCGACGACCGCGAGTGTCGGTACCCCCCGCGCAACTAGGCGGCAGCTACGACCAAATCATCCCTACAATTGAGATGTCAGAGGCCAACGATGTGTTGCCAACCATGTCGAGCCCCCTGCTGCATCCAATGAACCCAGTCCAGGGGCTTCTCGCTCCTGTCCCTTCCTTGACTCGCGCCTTCACGCCTCCCAGGACACCGGCGCCGAGACTGAACACCGCATTCGAGCCCGAAGAGGTCTCTGGACAGGAGTGGGATATGATCAAGAACAGCCGCAGCAAGAAGCCTGCCTTCGAGCGTGCTAGCTCTATCGCGTCGATGTCTTCAGATTCGTCGATATCATCCGCTGGAAGCTCGGCCTTCTCTGCGCCGTACGGCGATAATTTCAGTCCGGACAGCGAGACCACACCGGACCCATTTATGGAGGACGAGCGAACGAAAGAAGACGTGGTGACATCACCGAACGCTATGCAAACTTCGCCTTGTGCCAAACGGGTAAAGACCCGCCGTGCTACCAAGTGGACGCCAGAGATGGATGACCATCTGTGGATGACCTACATGTCTTACATTTCGGACCCTACGCTCACACCATTCAAGATGCTACCCGGCACCTCTCCTCCTCTCGGCGTCTGCTGTCGCGTTGCAGCCAAGGCCAAGCGAACATGGCGTGACCATCGGGCAGCCAGCGTAGGTGCAATGGACGGCATTCTCTGCGCATCATCTCGTCGCGAAGGCTCGCCAGACACGATCCGAGCGCAAACCGAGCACCGTGAGATCAAGCAGGCCCAATGGCCACGCTCAGAAGGCGCAAGTCGCAGGAGGCTGCGCCATCTTTGCAAGCGCAAACCCTCTTTCTCGGCTCACTACCAGCGTCTTCTGCGGACTCGTAGTCCGTCTCCGTTCCAGTCTTCGAGCCTGGGAAGCACTGCATCAGCAGGGACGCCGGTCGCGCCTGCCTTCGCGGGTACAGAGCTTAAGATGTCTCTCATAACATCGACCAACCCTTCGATGCAGCCTGATGGACCGCTTGCGCAATTATCAAGTGACGACAACGTCCCACGGCCTGGGTCACAGCGTGCATCGCGACCAGTCGACTGGTTTGCTCGCATCCCTCGCTCGCAGGCGCACCAGAAGAGCCTCTCCTTGCAGTCTGGTCTCGGCCTCCAGACTCGGTCGCTACAGCCTGGCAATATGCTTGCATCTCCATTCGACGAGCGCTCTCACCTTCTCGAGAGCATGGCAAACACCAAGTCACTCGGCCGCAACAACTTCAACATTGCAGCTCCGAAGCTTGACTCGCCCTTTGAGGTGCAAGGTGCACCCACAGCACCTCGTTCGCTCAAGCGTCGCTTCCGCTCGGACGAGGAGAAGCCGAAGCGGACCGCCGTGCAAGACATCTTCAGTTCCTCAAGCAATCCGCCACCGATGCTCCGCAACCGAGGCTTCACCGTCGGCGCCGCAGCAGCTTCGCATCACCTCTCTCGCCTGTTCACGCCGCCCTCTATCATAATGCATCCACCGCCTCCCCTGCCACTCCCGACACCGACTGCTCTGCCTCTCACAACACCCACAGGCCAAGACCATGAGATGGCCGACTCTCATTCGCCCGATCTACCAGACATTTCCGTACTTGGGCCCCCTGGCAGTCGCTCGGCACCACGGCGCCTGGCTGAGCCCGTGGCCAGACTTGGGTCGCCTTTCATGGAGACCTCGGCGTCGAAGAAGCAGCACAATACTTTCCCTCGGTCATACCTGCCTACCACCGCCGACCCACAGCCCTTCACTTCACGGCTGAGGGAGCTCGCTAGGGAGTACAAGAACGAGGCATTGTGAGTTGCTGCACTGCGCAATATCCTGCCTGCATGAACGATGGGATACAGCACCAACGTCACTAGCATAATCTCCCTTCCATCACCTTGCCGGCGAGACGGCAACCTCACTTTCCCTCCATCATGATGAACGACAGCATGAATGGTGATGACTTCACTTCTCCGGCACCATACTTGCAGCACTACCTTCACGGCTCCTTCTCGGCATTCCACGATGCAGGCGCTTTGGACTTCTTTATACTCACAACGTGCGGCTTTGGAACATTTCTGCCGCTTCTTTTACTTGCAACACTTGACACGAATTTCGACGATAAAACATGAAGAAAGCTTCTCACATATGGGACGGAATGGGATCGGATCGGGATTGGGATGGATTGGGTCGTCGTTTACAGGGTTGAATACGACCATGACTGTGAAACCGGGTAGCTTGCAAGTACCTTTGGAGAAAGCGTAGCACAAGATGCCATGCTGCAAGCATTAGATGTTATAACCCAGATTACAAGCTCCAAAATCGAATGCTCCTGCTCTAGCGCTTTTAGTCCCTTCGCCTCATTTTGTTATCTGCGCACGGGTATGCGCACTGCCCCTCGCTACTGCACGCACCTGCGCGGTCTGACCATCGAGTCGACTCAACCCTACCCGTGGACTGACATGCGCTCAACTCCCTGACGGCTTTCCTGCGGGCTTGCCACCATCTCTCGTAGAGCTCTAGAGTAGAAGTCCCGCTTCGTTTTGGGATAATATCGTCGTGCTCCACCGTCCAATGGCCAACGGCCAACGGCCAAACTATTGCTCATCTCGTGCAATTGCAGAGCTGAACGCCCAAGCGCCCTCTTGCAGCGGTAATGTGCAGAGTTTCGCGTGAACCCGTCGTGTAGTCAAGTACGCTGCACTTCCGCAGTGAACATATTGATCGCCTCGTACCGAACGATTGAAGTTATTGCTTCGCCTGGTTGGGACAGCCCTCAAATGGTTGAGTGTAACTAGACTCGAAACAAGGCTCTTGCCGTATACTCGCCCCGTTCGCACGATCGCCGCATACCTGCGGAGGGCAACGCGAAGGACGGCATGCGGACTTGGTGGAAACCTCAGGCTTCGCAGCTGGCTGATGCATACGTTCAATGCCCGGCTAGTCTCCTGCGCGGCCAGGTGCCCTGCGTGTGTTGTTCCGTTGGTGACAAGGGCAAGGGTGGGCCCAAAAAATTAGGCTGATCATCCTTTCTTCGGCTCGTTCTGCTTGGGTTCGCTTGTCTTGGACTCGGCCCTGTGCGACTCGCTTCTTTTGGGCTCGCTCCTTCTGGACTCGCTCGTCTTGGGCGCACTCTTCGCGGACGCGCTCCTCTTGGGCTCAGTAGGTCTCGTGTATTCAGGCTTGAAATTCACGTTCAGGAACTGCGTGTTCGGCTCCTTTCCAGCTTCAGGCGTCTCAGGTCCAGGCAAAATCTCCCTCATCATCGAGTTGATGTCATTGCCGGCATCCTTGGCACTTTGCCACTGCTTTGGGTAGCCCAAGCTGACTTCCTCGAATCTCACTCCATCAATCCAGTCGGTTCGTCTCACGTGCAGATGACCCGTCACGACAACTTTGGCATTGAATCGCGTATGCCAGTGTTTGGTTTTCTTCGTCCCGCACCAGATGCTGAAGCGTGGAACACGAGGAATGTAAATCGTGTCCTCCCGCAATGGCCAGTGGTTGATTATCACGAGCGGTAAGCCTTGGGACTGCGCAGCTTGGAGCTTAGTCTTCGACTCTGATACAAGTCGTGCGCACCACTCGTCCCGAGTAGTATAAGGATCCGGATGCAATAGGTTTTCGTCTGTCGCGACGATGCCCTCCTCTGCCGCCCACGCCAACGCACCCTCTCTGCTCACATTTCTCGGTCGAAAACTGTAGTCGTACAACGTGAAAATCGGACAGATCAGGGCTTCGGCAGTTTTGCCATCAGCGGTCTCGTACGTCCAGGTCGTGAAGTCGTCTTCTGGCGTGATGACACCATACTGCTTCGCGGCCATAACGCAGGCCATGTACTTGGCTTCGCCCCTCAGGTGCATTTCGGCCTCCTTGGCGGATTTGGAGGAGTATAGCTCGTGGTTCCCGGGGACCCAAAAGACTGTTTTGAAGTGTTGGGTGGCTAGGGCAAAGACTGTGGTTAGTTGTTCAATTGTCTCACCGACTGTATTGATTGTTAGCACAGAACACCTCTTAGAGTGAAGAGGTTTACATACCATCGCCGGCCAGGATCAAGCCATCCTCGGGTCGTGGCTCGAGCGACTCGAACGCCGCTCGATTGCTCTTGTAGGAGATGTGAATGTCGGCAATTGCGAACAGCTTGCCAGGAGTTTCATGTGAGCTCTCGGGCAGAATGTACAATCCATCCGAATCTGCCTGAGTGGCCACAGTGCTCGTCCGTCTCATAGCAGGGAACAGGTATGCATCGCTGGGCGTCCGAGATATTGGTGCTGCGCTTCGCTCGGTAGCAGCATCCGCAACACTCATATATGACAGACTGCGCGTCGACATGACAGACTCTGCCCAAGGAAATTCCGGTGGTGCCAGCACGGCTGCCGGGCCTGGCCGGTGGTCAGCCATGTTGCTGGTGTGCGTCGCGCGCGAGAGATCTGACTGCGACATGATGTAGGTGATGCCAATGGTGTGTTTGGCAAGTCACTGCTCCTGACTTGTAGCTATGTGGTCTGGATATAACAAAGTTCCTTCAAGCACCGCTGCACGTCTGACATCATACGCGTCCCTCTCAACTCCTGAGACTCGCCTTCTAGCGAAACTGCGCGCAGTGTCGGTCTTCGGGCAGGAATCCCGCCGCGACGGTTTTGTTGGATTCACTTGGCGGTCAATCTGGTCGTGAAGCTCTCGTCCATCTTGCAGCAAGTGCTCGTACGAAGCAGAGTCACAGCACGCGGAGACCCGATCAATGACCCTCTCCAGGTGGGCAGCTCAGCTTGCCCCACAGGCGCATCAACCTTGGGTGCCATTGTTCGAAGACTCCACTATTTGCTACCAAGCTTGGCGAAACAACGGTTCTCGGTGCCCGCCGAATCCGCGCCCTGCTG
>JAVRRP010000093.1:0-31454 GCA_036872775.1 Oleoguttula sp. CCFEE 5521
CTCCGATGCGGCGAATGGGAATGACATTGTGCTCCAGACTTCATGAGCTCGCGTCGATGGGCGGCAAATTGAACGTACAGTCTGCCGTACGATTGCCCTGGGATGCGGGCTGTCTGGACGGCGTGCGTGGGGCGGCGGCAGAGGTCGGTAACGGTGACTGGTGAGGGTAGCCGATAAGGATGATCGGCGATGGTAGTCGTGGCAGGTAGCCGGTGATAGCCGCCAGTGAAGATGGCCGGCGGTGGTGGACGGCGTTGGTGGTCAGCGATAGTTGTCGGCGACGGTTGTCGGCGGTGGTCGGCGGCGGCCGACGGCGGCGGTCGGCGGTACTCGCGAAACAGTTGGAACGATCTCTGGCCTGTGGTTGGCTGACAAAATAATTCGCCCTGCAAGTGGACAGATAAGGCGGAGCGAAGTGCAATGTACGTGTACGCGTTCGGCTGCCATTGCGGAATGAAGAACAGGATTCAAGGGTCTGAGTTACAGACTGCAAATGCACACCAAGAAGCTCCGAGACGTCGAAGAGTCGTCGGAAGGCATGCATTTACGCGCTTCCAACAAGCAGTCCGGCGCTTAGCACGCAGTGATGATCTCGCTCGCGCTATCTCACCCGCAATACGCTACCGATGCATCATGTTAACAGCACACACTTACTTCCGACAATGCAAAATGAAGGGATACTGGTAATGAACTGCACTGTGACGCATAAGGATGTAATCTACTTCACACATTATCGAGCCCATCAAATATACCACTCCCTTTCTTCGCGGTAGATTGGCGACGTGGTATACATAATGATCCCTTGTCATCTAAACCCCATTCATGGGGACATTCGTGGTTCTAAGGCTTGGGGTGTCCAGAAGTCGCAAGGCTCGAGAAGGCAGCGAGGTCAGGGAGAGGATGGCCGGTACTTAGAGGCGATTGAGGGAATGTGCTCGGATCGAAATAGTAAGGGCACTGTGTCATGTGGGACACATTCGAGTCAATGAACAGAATCGTTCGCTCAAGGAATCCATCCTGTCCGAGAGCTGGTAACCCACCTCGCATATTAACAATCCGAGTGAGGCCTTGCATGTGAGTTTCGCAAATTGCTTGCTCACCCCAACCAGCTTCGTACGCGGCCATCATTGCCACCGCCAGGATGATGTGATCGCTCGTCCCTCGGACATTGTCTGTGAGTGCGTCGTTGATCTGGCTCATAGCCATACCCCGAAGCTGCAGTATATCGACTGCACGATGTCTTGAGCCACGCATTTGGACGCAGTGGGCGGCCGCAAAAAGCATGGTGGCATGCAGTGTTGCCATGTCTGTGTTCATCAAGGAAACATGCGCCGTACGAGAAGGTGAATGATCTATCTGAGCGAAGCTGCAAGGTATTCCCGTTGCGATGTATGCACACCAATGATCCTGTACGTGTTATTTAATAAGATTAACGGCTGTATGAAACGACTGTGCTACAACATACCAATACCCGGTTAAGGTACATCCGCCATTGTGGAGAGTATGCAGTGCAAAACTCGGTAATCGATTGCAATACTGGAGGTGAAGTATGGGGCGAGGCTGAGTACGATGAAGGTACCAAAGCTGATGGCGCTGTGTGGTCGCTAGACTGTCGTTCAAATCTGGAGGGAGGCGGCGGGGAATACATAGCCGTACGAGTATGTTGCACAGGCGGAGCTTCCGATCCCTGGTCATCCCGACAGCTTTGCGCCTGCCGGACTGCGCTCGATGCGTGTTTTCGCCGATGTTGCTGCTTCGTCGCATGGCTACGCACTTTCTTGCGATGATAGCTTAGACATGCATCTTCCGGATGTGAGAGGTTGAGAAAGGTCAATCCCTCTCGCATCTCGACCGGTGTGTTCGCAGCACTGCCTGTTGGTTCGTCTGCCTTTATGAAACACGGCGTATCTCGCCACTGATAAACTTGAGAGCACCAACTTTTCGTAGGAGTTGACGCTGGAGTTGCAGGAGATGACGCTCTGCTGTGCTGAAAGAGTCGAGATCGCGGAATCTCTTAATGGTCACAGAAGCCCTGGGGGTAGCTAACAAAGCGGAGCAAGCTGTGAGAGACACAAGACGTTGGTTGGCAAGCGTCCATTTGTTATACGAGCATCCCTTCAAAGCGATCGTTAGGGGTTAAGTTTTCATTGAACACCTGCGGGTACCCCGAGGATCGAGCGCGACCGTAGTATGCATCGTCGCTAAAAATACATCTGCCTTCGAGACGCCCCTGTGGCGGCAGGCGCGAGCATCAAGGACGGTGTAGTAATACCACGTTAACAGCTAGCTTGCAGTCGACTATCTCCGGGAGAGCTAGGGCGGCGCTGTGATTGGCCGCAAACGCAGACGCCGGTCCGCACAGTGAGGTACCTGACTCACGCCGCCTACAGATCCAACGTTGAACCATCGAGTGTACGCTCCCGCTACAAGCGACCGCCCTGCCGTCGTAGTAGCTGTCGTTGAAATAATGCAATTGGACCAGTATCATAGGCCGGCGCGAGTTCACCGATCGTCTATACCCTCCGCGGATCGGGAGTACAAGACGAGGAACGAGATGTGTCTTAAGCGTTCCTCGTAAGTGAAGAATTGCCGAATATCCTTGTGACAGCGTACTTGACAGCCGTGACGTTTGAGAATGGAGACCGTCAGACGTTTTTGTGGATCGTGTATTGCACCAGGCCATTAGTAGCACCGAATCGCAAATTGAGACAAGCGTGACGCATCAATAGTACCTTCACTTCATTCCCGCATTTGTTGGCCATGTTCGGACTAGTGGACCCGCATATTACGAATCAAGCATCGTCACTCGGAAATTGTATGATCTTTCTTAAGACGCATAGCCTTTCGCGCATACGGTACGCATAGTGAGTAGGGAAACGCAAGCTTTCGTGCAAGAAATGCTTCTAACAAGTCTTCTAGCGTCCTGGGCCGTGCCAAGCGCCCGGCACTTCGCGAGTGTGCACACCTAGCTCCTTGGCATAACGCAGTAGTTTAAAGAGAGCGAGGATAGTAATTTGCATTAACTGCCTGTAATCGCCATTTTCTAGTGTTAGCGGAGGCAACACGGCGGAAATTTGAGCCGTTATTGAAAGCTACGCGCCGCGTAAGATCGGATACTTATAGCGATCTGTTTAATGCGGGCTTAGGGCATTAGGGTCGGTCCGAGCCCGATACTAACGTAAGGAGGATAGTATAGATTATAGCAAATACTAATGAGATTATACGATAATGAGGTTAGGAGGATAGTGCAGATTATAGCTAGTACTTATAATACGATATCTCTAATAGCTCGATCTAAAGCGTGTAAGCCTTAAGGGCGCCTCTTAACTCTATCTAGATAACCATTGAGACGAATATAAGAGCCTGTTATACCTTTAAGGATTTACTCCTTATAATCCGTAACAGATAACTATTACGACCTATGTCGTAAGTAATAATAGATCACACGAAATAGGATCTCTAGAGGAGATAGGTAGCTACGATATTACGACATTTATCGTAAGTACTAATAGATTAGACGTAGTAGGATCTCTAAGGGAGATAGGTAGCTACGAGTTATGCTTGAGGGAATAGCAGAGTTAGAAGCGTCTTCGAGTCTTAAGCGAAGGATAAGCAGTTAGAGTCAATGTGTATAGATCGTTGTGTTTCAAGAAGTTAATATAAACAATGAGTTGAACACGAGAGTTGCTAAAGGCACTCTCGCTCGCTATATACTTATGAAAGTCGTCTATGATTAGGGTTCCCAATTTGCCTGTGTAGATGCGCTCTGTACGGCATTAGACATACACGAAACATTCATACGACGATTACGACTTGGTCGATGAGGTGGCCAAATCGTTAGGCATTAACTATGTACTACCTCGCCCACCTCGACTGATAATTAGAAGAGCAACACCTGTGAAAATGTTCGGTAATACTGGAAAGGGCACTACAAATTTTGCGACTGTGTCGAGAAAGTCTGTTGCGGACTTCTTGCTAGATGCTTGCGAGAAGATGGATTGGGATAGGTCTACACCTGTAATTGCTAGGTAATCTGAGGTCGATGCCCTTTATGGCGTGTGGAGATGCTGTGAGCAGCATTATATACAAGTCAGAAAGACCAGCCATGTTTACCTGACTTGTTTGTCGGTGCGTGAAAATTGACGTGCCGCCGGACGGAGAGCGCACACCTTCACGTGGTGTTTGGTGTGAGCAGCTATGCATACAGCGAAACCAAGTGCGCTACAGAACAGTCCGGAACGCGATGGGCCACTTTGAACTTAGACGCGCCGATGATAGTGATTTTGCTCATAGCCTTATCATCTGCTACCAAAGGTGATCAGTATCGACGCCGTCTCCGCCGAGCATAGCAGGTCCCATGTCGTCATCTGCTCTGATCGGCAACAGAACCCGGTTTGAAGGAGGTCTTTCCTACTCTGATCGCTCGCCCTGGGTTCATTGGGGCATCCACCATGCTATTCAGTCTGCGTATTCGAATCGTGGGTCATGATCCAGCCCCCGCAGAATTGTCACGGCTCCGCACCTTGTTTCGCTGCCCCGACAGAAGACTTCGCGAACACATCGATGAGGTGTGTTCTGCCACTTTCCTTTGCTACTTGTAGAGGACTGGGCCTAACTTCTTTGCCTGACTCGAGCATCTTGCGATGTAGATCGGCGCCGTTCTGCAGTAAAGCGCGCACAACAGGCACGTTGACCTCGCCACAGATAACATGAAGCGGAGTTGGAAGATCGAAGGTCGCCCGCCACCTGAAAGCCACGGGGTTGTGATAGTGATATGCTTTCGGACCTGTGCCACGTTGCACGAGCTCTTTGACCAAGGCTGCGCCTTCCACTGTGTTCTGTCTCAGCGCTGCGTTGTGCAGGAGATTGCCATGCTGGACGTCCGTTCCTTTTCCAGCAGAAATTGCACCAGGTCCATGCTCGCGATGGAAAATGCTTTGAAGAGCGCGGGCTCGTCGAGCAGGTTCCTAGCGTTCAATCTGCTTCATTCGCCACAGCCGCGCGATGCATGTGAGTGGGATCTTCAGACTTAGGCAGGAGCATTGGCAGGGCATCGCCAACCCCTGACAATACTCGGCTGACCATGCCACGCCTTGCTGTCAATTTAGGATCATTCACATTGGTGGACTCACAATCTACCAAAAGCACCCGGAGAAAGTTGAACCAGCCAAAGGTCAAGATCGGCCATAACAGCAATGCGCTGGTCTCTGTCTGTGTCGTTTAGACTGTAGACTGAGACCATAGAAGGGCGTTGCTAGGCCTCCAGTGCCAAAGTTTGTCAGAAACGTGGGGGCACATACGCTCGCGAAGCAGACATGCTTTTTCGAACGCGGCTAACGGGAGAGGGTCGTTGAGGTCAGCGGATTGGGTGCAGGGTGCAGGATCAAGTCGTTCAAGTTACCGTTATTGGCGTGGAGCTGGACAATACCCTCTGAGTGGACCAGCGATGCCAGAAAGGTGAATGCATGATCGCGGTCAAGAGCCGCAGACCCGGGCTTCGAACCAGACGGGGTGAGATAGGTCGCCGATGAGGGAAGGAGCCTTGATCGCCGACGGTCGGAGCGTCCTACATAGCATGCTGTGCTTGAAACTTATCATTGGCGTGGGCACTGAGAACCTCGCATCAAGCAGCATCTAGCGAGAAGGCTTCGATGATGCTGTGTCGATGTCCTGAGAAAGATTTTGCTTGATCGTTGTTGACTCTTGATCTCGTGGGCTGTGCTTTGCTTAGGGAATACCCGCAGCTAACTCTGGAGGATGCCTGAGTCAAGGGTACTTGCGGCGTGTGGCCTGAGGCAGCCTCAGTGCTGTGATCACTTTGTCCAATCCACGATATAGCATCAACATCACCTTCCTCGTCGCTGGCTGTGTAACAACGATAGGAGTATTTCGGCAGTAGCGCGCTGCGGCGCCTCAAGTTGACGCGCCGGCGCCCACAGCGGCGACGATGCAGTTCGCACATGAGATTTCCGGTAAAACCCCCGAAACAAGGGCGGTACGCAGCAAGATTGCCTTGGCTTGCGATACTTGCAGACAATGCAAATTGGTATGCTGAGCACTCCTACCACTGGCCAACATCTCCTATCATACTTACTTCAACAAGACAATGTCTCACTACATCAACTCCTTCCGTTGTAAGATGAACTGCCTTTTTGATTATCCTCGTAGATCAAAGGCCACACTTCGGATTGCCGCAATGTGTTTTCATATCGCCCTTGTCTTTGCCGCGACTACAACTACCATTCATTATTGATTGCCCGCCCTATCTCAACGAGACAGTCTCCACTTATATTATGTCCTCTCTTCACAGCACTTGGATCAATAAGGACCGTGAGATGCGCTGTCTTAGTTGCAAACATGTTGGGAACCACTGAACGCCCTAGCCAGTATCTGCTCAGCTGGTGGGTGTCCTCCTTTCCGAGGTATCCCAAAACCAGTACGTGCGTCCCGAACGTCGAGCTATCGTTGATCAGTGGTAGGACAACCAATAATCAAGATCAATGTTAACTTTCAAGATCAACGTGTAACATTCGGAAGCTGACAGTTGCGCGCTCTTTTCCAGCCCGCTACGCAATCAAGTGCCTAAAGCAGCTTCTTATACGTCGTAAAAGGTAGTAATCAAGGCACATAGAGCATGCTCGTAGGGTAGAGTAGGTATATGTATGATCCGAAGTTGACGAGAAGGTTAGACGTTTCGACAAGTTTGGCTTCGCGAAGGTCCGGATAGACTTTTGACACTTCGAAGATCGCAACAGAGATAGCGGAGTACACGAAGAAATACGACATAGGAACGCTATAGGGTCGCGGGAGGGACAGCTAAAGAGCGTCGGTAGCGATACGCAGGATAATGAGGCAGTGCCCGGGTTCTGACAACTAGCATTAAGATAGATCGAGTGCATTGCGAGGTGCGTATCTTAGGGACTTGGATGTTGGATCTTAATTGTGTTGCGGCGGTTCTGCTAACACTGATCAACCGTGCGGGCAACTGGGAGGACGTTCCGGTAGTTGGAGGGTATCTACCGATACGTGTCCGACTAGTTTGACGTTCGAGACTGGTCTCAGATGCACAGTCCACCTTCGCTACGTTGCCGAATCACTGTAAGTAGTGGCGCCATCAAAGGGTGGTCTGCGAGTGAGTGGTCACTTTATTGCTATGACTCAACGCGACGCCAATGCCTCTCAAGCACTGGACGAAATATGCCTTATCCTATAGATAGCGCAGTATCTGTCGACTCCAGCCTCTCGAGCAGATGACACTAAAATCTCGATAGAATAGGATCAACTTAACCAAATAGGGTACTCGAGAAACGGACGATGACACCATGCACACTGAGCATCGAGCTACTCGGACCCCGGGGCGACCACTGAAACGTCCTCCGAGTCGCTCGACGTTTGCTATGCATTAACAGCTTCATATTGGCGAAATTTTCAAGACGAGGAGACTTGCCGGCTGAGGGGATCAGCGGTGTGAATTTGTCGACTAGTACTCCAGGATCAGATATTAGCGTATCGCTATACTCTAGCTACGTACTACATAGCAGAGTCTATGGATAGTTACGGAATTCGGTTTCTTCTAGCCTAAAGGTGTCCATCTAGACGATTTTTCTCGTAGCTAGGACTTCCTAGTAAACTCGGTAGGGCACGATGCTAGGAAGCTGGCTCCCGCGAACAGCAACCCTACGAACTGAGGGCACCGTAACTGTCATATCTAAGACGCAAGCTTGACAGGTCGTATCCTCAAACGCCCGCAAGCGCGAACTCACGCAGGTCTGCTATGAGCATGTAGCGTTATCTCCACCGATAGGGTCGTAATTTGGAATGAGAGGACTGGATCATACAAGGCCGTCAGATTCAAAACCTCTGTGGAATAACATAACATGAAAAACATAGCAAGGACAATATGACGAGCAAGCTGATCGGAATGCATGGGGACTTCCATGGCCGACAATAGCGATCGGCCCACCTGATAGTCATTCCTCTCACCACGCAACGTGAGCGTCCAAATAGGAACGCATCGGTAGAGACCCTATCTATCATTGTCCTTCTTCCTGAAAAACGCGAATCAGCACTAGTCCCCGGTCGGCACTATACATCAGCAGGCGAAGTGCGAGAAAGCTGCAGCCCACTTCGGCCTTCGGTTGCATTCTCAGAGAGGCATAAGTGTCCGACCATCCTGAGAGTCCAACACTCGCGCGCTTCACCACCAAATCTGTGTAGGCAGATACGCGTGCTTCATTCAGGGCTGCTCTATGTATACATAAGAGTGAAGTCAAGAAGCACAATTCTAGATAAGCCTTCCTATTTCCTCCGCGGAAGGGAAAGTCGCTACCACGGCCCGTCACTCTGGGCGTCTGCTCGAGGTGTCTCTTGCCCCAAATGGTTCCGAATTACAATTCACTATCCAGAAACGGAATGATATTCAACGGAACATGCAAAGTTAAGACCCATGCCTGCTCCCGAATCACTCAATTGCCTTCACGATGTGTATCTTCGCAGGGGGACGACATTTCAGATCCTCCCGAGAAGCTTTGCTGATTCGTAGCCGCAAATCGACACCACCTCCGGCCCTAAAGTCGACGTGTACTGCCAGATCCCGCCGAATAAGCTAGTTATGGGAGAACGGTGGCTTTCATAAGAAAATAGGATTGACAGGCGTCTCAGAGAACATTTAAGCACCCATGTACGCAGGACAATGGGTGCTAACGCAACATTTCTACCTGAAGCTAGACCGGAGAATTTGCCCTTAACACTTATCGACGATTGATCAGTAGTACCACCACGGCGGTTTGAAATTCGAGTGCTGAGTTCCCTGAGTGCGCGCGGTGGTAGCATTATTTTCGACCAATTCGCTATGTATTCGCCTATTTAACGAGTCGTTTCGCTCACTACCGAGCCCTTCAATAACTCTATCTCCTACCGTGCCGCAGTTAACTCGCTCTTGAGGTCTTAATTGACCTCCTTTTAACGCTACTATATCCTTCTTATGCTTCTTTTCGATCTCCCGCACCTGTAACACCAACGCCTTGAACATCTTCTCGCTAACTTCGCTAGAGCCCTACTACTACGTCTGCGGCTCTTTGCCGTTACTCCTACGAACCTCTACTCTACTTCGCGGCTAGATTCGTGAATACGCGCCTACGCTTCGCTAAACGCCTTTTCTAGATTCGCTACCGCTTCGTTAGTCAACCTTCCTAGCCGCTTGATCGATTCGCCGTGGGCTTCGCTAAGCCCGTCCATCGATTCGCCGTTAGACTTCTTCATAGCCGGCACCACCTTGCTTAGAAGCTCCCTCTACTTGTTCATCGTTTCGCTAAGCGCTTCGTTAGACTTCTATATCGCTTCGCTAACAGCCGCCTTGAACGTCTTGTTCACCTTAAAGTAGTAGTCCCTATGCAAGTTTATTGCCCTATTGTCGTAATCTACGATCTGCTCCTTCGCTTCGCTAAGTGCTCCGGTGGCCTAATTAGCCGCTTCGCTACCTACATCCGCTAGAGCATTATACGCTTCGATGCGTGCTAGTACGATGTCTACTATCGCCTATTGAGAGGCCTCGTTTAGCTCTACTTTCGCCGTAGTAAGATCTACCGCCTCTCTAACTTATGTGTCTTTCCATTTCAACTCTCCCATCCCCCGCGTCTTTTCCTGTATCAACAAGTCGCCCGTCAATATCTCTAGCTGCCTGGCCTGCCTCATTAATCGTTAGTTGCATCCACGTTAGCATTCACTAGAAGCTATGGCGATTATGTCTGATAATGCCACAACACTCGGCGCGTTTCATGCCCAGCCACATAGTACGAGTCTTCGCAGCTTTTACTGGAGAGACGTGGAGTTCACTGGTAAGGACCGCAAGTCGCAGAAGCCCAAGACTATCTTAAAACACGTTAGTGGTGTCGTCCATGCGGGTCACTTCTGGCTCTCATGGGGCCTTCGTAAGTAGCTAACACGACTGTAACCTGGAACCAACTAGAAGCTGATATAGCTCACAGTGGCTCTGGCAAGACCACGCTATTGAATATCCTGGCACATCGAACCTCGTCCATGGTCGGTCCATCAGTAGACTCGTTTACAGCAACGGCGCCTCCCCTGCCCCTGATACTATTCGGCAAATATCTACTTACGTTGAACAAGAAGAGGCGCTTGTTGGTTCGCTCACAGTCCGTGGAACACTAGAACTTGCCGCCCGTCTTGCACTGCCAAAGACCTTTGGCAAAATGGAGCGCATCCAGCGCATCGACTCGCTCCTCGCAGCATTTGATCTCGAAGAGCAGGCCGATGCCTTGATCGGTACACCAATCAGAAAGGGGATATCGGGTGGTCAGAAGCGCCGCGTCAGTGTCGCATCACAGCTGATCACTAATGCGAAGCTTCTATTCTTGGACGAACCTACCTCCGGTCTCGATTCTGCTGCCTCATTTGATATTATTTCGTACATCAAGCGCATTGCAAAGAAGCATGGACTCATCGTGATCGCTTCGATCCACCAGCCGTCGACATCAACATTTTCTGCATTTGACAGACTGCTCCTGCTATCACAAGGCCGTGTGGTCTATAGTGGGCCAAAGTCTGAAGTCCAGACCTACTTCCATAGTATCGGGAATCCTCTTCCGCATTACATGAATCCAGCCGAGTTCATTATGGACTACATCAAGGCCAATTCTACTTACCAGAGCATAATCAAGGACCAGCTCAAGCTAGTCCACCAAACCTGGCTTGATTCGCATCAGAGAGCCGAAATTGAAGAAGTGATTGAACGGGTAATGGCTTCTAAGACGATATGCCAAGATGTCAGTAGAGGCTACCAAGATCAACGCTCCAACAACTTCACTGTGCTTCTTGCTCAGGTCCACCGATCCTTCACCAAGTCTCACCGCGATATTGTTGCGTACGGAATCCGAATTGTTATGTACATGGGTTTAGCCGTCATGATGGGCACTATTTGGCTGCGTTTAAGTCCTGGCCAGGACAACATCCCTTCATCTGTTAACCCTATCTTCTTCGGCGGTGCATTCATGTCGTTCATGGCAGTTGCCTATATTCCGGTATTCCTGGAGGATCGAGCATTATTCATGAGAGAGCGCGCCAACGGTCTATATGGATCTACTTCTTTCATGATTGCCCATTTACTTACCGGTATCCCGTATCTTCTAATAATCGCCGTACTTGTCTCAATTATAGCATACTGGCTCTCAAATTCTCGGCCAACCGCGAGCGGTTTCTTTGCTTGGGTGATGTGGCTGTTTCTGGATCTGGTCGCAGCTGAGTCTCTGGTTGTGCTCATTGCTGCTCTCGTACCAAATTTTGTGGTGGCTCTTGCCGCTGCCGCATTTACTAATGGAATCTGGACGTGCACTGGCGGATTTCTGGTCACAACTGCAACGCTGAATCCTTTCTGGCGCTATGCATTCCACTACATTAACTACCAGCGTATGTGTTCCAGGGTACGATGGTAAATGAATGTTGTGATCGCAATCTCACTGTGCGCGACGAGTAACGAGAGCTCTGGCTGCACGTTCCACCTATTACCGTATTAACGACTATCCTCCTAAAGGCCCTATAACCGCTTATATAATAAAGACCGTAGAACATATACACCTCCTCTACCTCCTACTAGAGCCTGCAAGTTGTGCCCTTCCTTATCGACCCCTAGCGAAGCCTTAGCGAATCCATTCCCTCTTTAGTGTCAATAATCTAGCTAGTGCGGTCTAGCCTGCGGATGTTATCTAGTGCTACCTCCTCTACCTCAAGATTTCCCTCTTCGTGAAGGAGGGCCTATTACTTGATCTCCTACGTCTTATCTAATTGATAGGAGAAGGCGTGCTTATCGGTTGCCTCTAGCCTAGGAATGGTATAGCTACTATAGCGGACTAGCAGCGAATCGAGGTCAAAGGCGTTATAAGTGACTAGTAGTATAACGTGTTTATCGTCTGTAGCGGCGTTGCGGAGTGAGGCTATACAGGCGGCGTAGTAAGGAGTTGCAGAGGCGAGTAATGACATGCTACGGAGAGTGGTAGCCGGTAGCGAAGGCATAGCGAATCGGTATAGTAGATGTGGTGGTGAAGGCGGTGATAGGGGTGGTGGCGGTGATACGGAAGTGACGGTGTAGTACGCGATACCACCACAAATGCACAACGAACCCTACTCGGTGGCCTTCTACGCAGTAACTCAGCACTCGACTTTCAAACCGCCGCGGTGGCACTACTGATCAACCGTCTTATCAAGATGAACTTCAAACAAGCGAATAAATCGACAAGCAATACATCTCGTTCCCTACCACTGTTTGCAATGAGCTGTGCCACCCCGGCTGCGGAGCACTCGGGAATGCTCGTGGAAGATAAAATCGGCCTTAGCAGGCACTGCGCCTACGCGAAGATGCTATATTGCGGATTGTATATAATCGTAGGTTTAATATACTGTTCCCTTTCGTCTACGTGTCCGAGAGCCCCTAGGAGGTCCTAAATACTACGATAACGCGTAAAATACTAGAAAGTTAAGAAGTTTGCCGAATCGTGCCCGATAGTCACGTGCTCTTCGACAGACCCCGAGTTAACCCCGGGGTACCCCTTCTACGAGGTTACTCTACTAGTAGAGGCTCTATATAGGTCGTATTACAGAGCGAGCGATCCTATCGACCTAACAGGAAGTAGGTACGATATTTCCATAGGGTGTTAGGCGACCTCTAGCACGTCGTCGCTGTTTCTGACGAAATGTCACATATACATCTCCTCCGAAGTCTCCGCAGCGGCCGTGGCACAGCTCATTGCAAACAGTGGTATGTAAGCTGATAAAGACTCGCATTGGCGAAGATGTCACGCGCAAGAGCTAGTGAAGTTAAATCTGTGTAGCCCTCATCACCTATTCGTGCTTGCTTGAGGACTATTTCTATCAGTCTCAGTCTTGCAGAACGGGGTACGGAGTTCTTCCAACGACTGTGAAGCTAAGCGCTACTAGATCAGCAAGTTTTCACACGTACAGCTATAATGAAACATCTTAGGTTGCGCTCGGTTGACTTTTAAGGGGCTCTTTTTCGTCGTAAAAGTAGACGTTAATTGGCTCTTTATGCGTCGACTGAGTGAATGTGTGATGATCTCTAGGTGGTGTTCGGTTCGTCACGATCTAGTGGAGGATTCTAGACGTAAACTTAGCTCTTTTTGCTGCACCGCGCGTGCCCTCGGATGTCATTCTTTCAATAGGCATGGCGTGCCTTTTACGTGCCAGTTGGAAGGCAGATGGAGCGTCAAATCAAATAGTGCTCTTGACCTGCTTCGGTATCTGTTGATGGTGTTGCACCGCAATCGCTAGGTCACAGTGGTAGTGAATCTATTGTTGCTTCTCCGCGTGTGGAGGCTATTGACTGGCGTGCGAGGAGCGGTGATGAACGATCCTTAGAGAGCGGAGGGCAAAGTGAAGAAGCTACTTGAGTTTAATCAGCGCGTTTATCACACGACTTGACCGTGAGCTAGCTCGAGGGTTGATAGAGCTACTCACGCCGCATCTACGGCCGGGCCGTATCATGTCGCCGGCATAGAGAGTACCACTCTTTGCAAAATCCTGTAGCGCTCGGCTGCGGAGTGCTCGGAGGAGCCACCTTTTACGAAAATACACGAATATTCGTCTCTTACTCCGGCGTGACCATCTACACCTATAGAGCCTACGTAATACTATAATATAGGTAACAATCAGCACTCCTATCTACTTTGAATCATGTATGAAGCCCTGAGGGAGGTGTTAAAAGGTATTAGGGTAGAAAACGTGTATTTACCGGGAACTTCTCGGCAAACGTTGAGCACGTGACTTACGACCGCAATCTGATCTCGGATCTACATATACTACGATACCTATATAATTATAGAGTCTCTGCACGTTTTTCGAGTCTTAGACTATAGTAACGAACTTAATTTATATTATGTATGTATTCTAGTATACATAATACAGGATCTAAGAAGTTGTGGAGAATAACGATATATCGATGTCTTTGAACGTGCTCGCAGCCGAGCGCTACAGGATTCTGCAAAGAGTGGTAGTGATCTTTTCATAGGTACTTAACACGATGTGTTACTATCGCTAGCTCGGTGAAGACTGGCATCGCTCAATGGCTACACTGTCTGTCAGAATGTACTTGGTTGCACACGCTATTACAGCTATGGACTGAGAGGCTCCGCACACGATTGGCCGCGTACTTGCGTCTGCTCGTTTAAGAAGCTTTAGAGCACTGGAGGGCTGCTACTACCTAGCAGATGCTAGGTGCGCCAACACGCTAATGACCATGAAACCGTACAAGAGCGTGCGGTGTCATCTACGAGAGCTGTTTCAGATCGATCGAAGGCTAGGTAGCGTACCGGAGCTGTTCAACACCTTCTGTGGTGCACTACGGAACATCGTAATGAGGGTTTTCAGTGCTCTCAACAAGCGATTGCGTATCTTTGAGAGCACCACCGCATTATCCTATTGCCTTCCAGATCCTCCTCGTCTACTGCTGTGCTGCTCAACACCACTACATCACTCGGAATAGCAGTGCGAAGGAGGACCGTATGATACAGCGTGCGGATATCAACTTGCAGAAGGCCAATCACTTCGAGGGCAATGGAACAGCATTGCAGCTCCGAGATGAGTAGACTGTAATCTAAGACCCGAATCAATATTCACAGGCGGAGAGATCCGAGGAGAAGTTCGAATAACCCGAGAATAGGTATCAATGCACACTGCGGTACTGTAGTACCAGATTGTCTCAGCTTGATGTTACTTTGGCCGGGACACAGCTACATCATATGTGATTGTCCAATTCCGTCGACGTGCATCCTTAGTGATCGACCAACGGGTCATGTTGCGAACCTAGGTAGGCATTTCAGGAGCCTCGAGCAATGATGTAGTGAGAAGTAAGCCTGCCAAGCTACTAGCTGTAATCTGCGGGTCGTCCTGACCGTGGACCTAGATACTTACAATCCACTCAGTGCGATTAAGCATACGCCATCCTAGCCCAGTCCCAAAACACTCATTCCGCTGGATTTCAAGCCCACCAGTAGCTCTAGTCCGTCTGACGAAATCGCAATAATATCGCTAAATTACTAGCTATTGGCGACTAGAACGGTAGTATCTAGGAACGCTACGTACTAGTATCGATCTTATGTCGGATCCGACGCAAAGCTCGAGCTACTGCCGTGCCCAACAGTGGACAACGCCAATTACTGCACTATTTCGAACGAAAGACAATACTCTTTTCGCAGGAAGGTCAAGGAGTGAGGCTCATCATCGCGGGGCTCGTAAGGCTCTGGCTGCTGTGCAAGATGGGTCATGGCTGGTGTCTGAGACTTTACGAACGCCTGGATGTGCATATTTTGAGGTTCTCCAACAAATCCGCGGTAATGTGAAGCTCTCTGATCAGCGAATGAGGAAGATGACCGCACTAGAGCTGTACACACGCTTCAAAGAGTTATCATCAACCCGCACACTGTGGAACTTATCAAGACCGTCCTTATTTGTCCTGAATGCTGGCCATGCTGCCTTTTCCACTCCTGAGTTGACGCGCTCCGTCCCGTATTGCTTGTTCATTGAGAGTTCGTTCTCGTCTGCGAAGGTGCACTGCTGGGTTTGTCGCGGCTGGAGACGGAGCGGGCTACAACCAATTTGGCTGATGCCCAGACCGTTCACCAATTATGAAAGATGACTGCGGACGGTGCAAATGAACTGGAAGGTGGAAATCGACCTTGGTGATTGCTCACTGCACATAATGATTGCATGCATTGCTTTTGCTACCTCGACGTAGCCTTCCCCGAACAGCCTCAACAGTATTGTCGATTGATTGCCGTTACAAAATCCGGGCCTCCTGGTGCACCTGGCGATCAATCTGACTTTGAAGTGCCGTACAACGTTAACATCAACATGTCTACAGTACACAATTTCTTACAAGCATGAGGTCGGACTTCAACTCCTCCAATCCCACCTCGGTCTACAATCCTGCCTCTCCGATCTCCTACTTCAACGTCAAGACTCGAAGCGTCTTTGCGCCAGCCTCTCTGTCCGCCTCGTGCTACACCTGCGGCTCCTATTCCAGCACCTATTCCTTTACCACTGGCTTCGCTGTCACCGTTATGCCTCACCACGCAGTTGCTTGCCTCTTCCAGCTGCTGTCAGGCCTACGTTGACACCCAAGTAGTGCTTCCGAAGATGTGAACGCGAAGGAGCGTGTTACGGTCCGATTCAGAGCCCTTCCCTCGTGCTAGTCTCGCTCTAAGCCTCCTTCAGTCTAATGTCAATCGGCACCACGAACACACAGAATGCCTTGCCTGACTTCCGACTTGTTACGTGCCACGAAAGATACCGCCACCGGCGGCCTGCAGCTATACCTGTGACTGTATAGATATTGGTGGGCTAGTGGATTTTAATTCTCATGGCCACCATGATCACAGTAGCTGTGGATTCAGTAGATAATTACCTCACTTCTAGAGCGCTTGAAGTATTGCTCGGCATTGTGCGAGAGGGCGGTTGCTGCAAAACAGTCCGAAACCAGGGTAGTAGGGTATGTTTGGTAGAGGGAGTCGGGGCCTGAAATTGCATGGCTGAACTTTGCGAGTAGGCTGGCTTTCAAATGTTGTGAAGGGGAGGAAATTTCAATGGTGGAGGTGTGTTATACGGAATATATTGAATCGATCTTAGGTTATAGAAATAGACAAGGTCAAAGTACGAGCAGAATTTTGCGATAACGTCGCGCGCTATCGATCACGCTAAATAGGCGCATGTCGTCGGGTATCATTGCCTTTTGGGTGAGGGAGCCATATGCGCGATTCGTATGCTTGCGATCAAGAAGATCGATTTGGTTGGCGTGTTGAGCGGAGTTGGGCCTCCGGCGGAATAAAACAGAGCACTGTCGACTGGTGGAGGCCCTCCAACATCATGAGTAACTTGTCCTTGATGTGTATGGGTTTGTCGAGTGCAAGGGGGATGATACCGTGGAGATCGTCATTGTAATTCTCTAAAAATCCCATGCAGACTTACATGTCTCATAGATACATATCTCACAATGCCATTTTCCGCATCTTAGCTGCGAACGGCGGCAATACCCCTGGTGACACTTGCGTATCGAGGTCCTGCACCATACTGGCAGCAGTACTTATAGGTACCTAGCTTGTTAACGCAGACTTCTTTCATTGACTTGAATGCTAACCAGCAAGTGCACCCTCACATGATTGACACACATGGTTGCCGTCAACGTGATCTGTTTGGGATGGTATCTTCGCAAAAATTTCTCCGTCATTTCTTGTGATTCAATACCAATCCCATGCGCTGAGTTCATCCCAGCCGCAAGCACGGCATATGACAGAGCGATCCGGAACGACTCTTTGCGAGCAAACGTCCCCGCCCATTGAACATCGTCGACTATTCCAACAAGAGCGGCTGTTGTAGAAGCGGTCTGAGAGAGCGGGTGGATTGTGGTACTGCGGAAAAATGCTGCCTGACGGGAAGACGTGTATTGTGGTAAGGAGAGATGTTCACGCGCTCCTCATTGCGATGTCTAGGTAGGTGTCCAATGATGTACGCTTCGTTCTCGCGCGAGACATGCCCCACTTTATCGGCTTTGAAGGATAGCATGGCCCTTGATCACAGCTAGCAGATGTAGGTGAATTGCGGAGCTGGAGCTCCGCCGCGATAACGTGGCAAGACGCAAAACCCCCATCCTGCGATGGCGATCGCAGGTCATGAATTGAGTTTACGGCTTTGCCTACGTCAATCTGTTCGCTAGGTCCTGCGCTTTCTTGATCGAGGTCATACGTCGCCGGGCGTCAGTTGTTGAGAAACACTAGCAATGCTAAATTGAAATATGCTGGACAGATTGGAGTATCGTCTGCCGCATCGCATTTCACTCTCCTCCTCTAGCAAGCGTCACAGGACGAAGTTTTCTCGCCGTTCAAATACAGACGTTTCTTATGATCTACAGGTTTCAGAGAAGAGAGCCTTGCGGGTGCGACTGATGCCGCGTGAGAGACGTAGTCCGCGGCTATGAGTACTATGCGCCGGTGGTGGCCTCCGTCAGCGAAGCACTGACGGACCCACAGTCCGTGAACAACCGAGTCAACGTAAGCCGAGACAGTTTCATTGCGAGCCTTAAGGGGAAGACAGCGAAAACGATTGAAATGGGAACGTTCAAGATCTCGTCTCCTGAACATTGCTGCACACTACACATTGCAATATCACGGGCCAAATTGTATCGCATGGTTCATGCGCTCGAATAAGAAAGGAGATCGACTTCCGCTTGCTACACCCGTCTGTTGCGTACCGCACAACTTTTGTTGGAAGTTCCTTTGCCACTCCTGGAGTTGTGTCTACCGCCTAGAGACCGAGACTTTCGGGTGTATTGGAGTACTGGTGGATACTGTGTGCGTCCTTTGAAGGCAATTGTCTCTCTGGACGCTGCTGTCGTGGCACTATCCAAGACCTAGCGCTGAACATTACCTTTGAAGCGGAAGAATGGCAGGAATAAGACATGCATCTCTATACAATCGTTTTAGCCACATATACGATATCCGAAAGCTGATTCTGCGACGGTGCCTTACCTTGTGGTTCTGGAAGGACCAGTCTGTTGTGTACTGCTCTAGTACAACTCAGAAGCTGCTGACAGCCCATTTTTACCGGGTGATTGCTATCCTCCGATACTCCTTCGAGTGATAATGCTTGTACGTCATAGCCCTTTCCTCCCCCTTGTTGATAATGTAAACCGTCCAGTGGCTATCACGCATGTTTGTTGGTACTAGCAAGAGCTCCATGCTCTGACCTGTCTTCGGCTTTGAGCGTGATACAGTCCCATCGGGCTGCGAGACCTGGCACCTGTCGGTAGTTTCAATACGAAGCGGGTTTAGATTGAAAAGATGAAGTATGATAATGATGATCAAGTCCGCAAGTCATCCGCTCATCATTTCCCTAACGTAGAAACTCTAGTTACTAGCGTCAGCGCTTGCTTAGACGCTCTCGACAGCTGCTGGAGATTGATCGCAGTCGGCATGAATCGCGTGCCCGAACCAGACGCTGCTAGGAAAAGGGCGCAGTTGCGCTTATGAGTCTTCAGCAGCTGCCGCGGGAGCTATGAAATCAATCTATGATTTGATTCTGCAAGCAACCCATTTCATCTCATGTTCACGGCACACTCAAATTCACCTCAATGCTAACCTTCCAACGGGCTTGATCCTTGCCTCCCACCAGATCTATGAGGAGTGCCAATCTGAATTTGTCGAATCGCCACGCTGAGACTGGACGGCCACGATCTTCGTTGTTACCAGGTTGTCAAATCTTTGTCCTAGCACTGGTCCTTGTGTAAATTCCTGAAGCACACTACACTGGATCTACAACTACCGCAGCATCTGCTTTCGTATCACAACTCGATGAGGTATGTTTCTCGTTGCATGCCAAGTCTCTTGCGTACAGTTCTTGCATTACCACAAGTCAAGTCAGTCTATATAACACTGCGTGCACTTTAATAATAATCCATATACATATAGAAAATTAATTTAAAGTCAAAACGCGCTCTATAGTCGATTTGATACATTTCTGGCCGTGCTCGATAGCGAAGTCTCTGATGATGCCAAGAATATCTGGGTAGAGACGCATGACAGGTGGCTAGGATTGATGATATTCAGCACTACTACAAGCTTCAGGCGTGTCGATGGAGGTGTGTGCGCAGTGATTGTAGAGCTGAGAGCAGCTGTTGGTGAAGCCGCAAGTTCAAGCACCAATCTCGTGTAGTTCAGGACGATCAGTAGTATGAAGCGCGGACAGTCTATCTCCAGGCTTGGAGAGCCGATGAGCGCCTACTTCGCTATTGGCAGCACCACTCACTAAGCTACCAGAAGTCAAGATCTTGGAATTTCCTGTGCCCACCACTAGGTGGGCGGCTCCAGCAGCGTCTCTGCGCACACAGCTACTAATCGTCATGACATAAGTAAGCTTCTCATCCATACAGCTGATGACGTTCCACCACGTAGCTTGATCATCTTCCAAGCGGTGAACGATCAATTTATGCGTGACGGAGCTGGTGATGAACAGTCATTGCGTATCAGGTGCTGGAATACATGATTGTGGAACGCCTCAATCAGCATACAAGAATCGTCACACAGTTATCGCTAACATCGCTAGCTCTGCTGGAAGGAGCGAGCGAGAAATAGAAACCTTTCCAGAATGTTGATCGCTTTGGAAGGTCACCGTCATCCAAGTGCAGGCAGTCAGTCCAAGACCTTCCACGTGTGAACCTGATGCTCTCACTCTCACCTCGCCGCGGAGTCAAGCGGAGATATGCGTCCTTGCAGCCTGATCTCGATGTATGGCACTGGACTCCCAATGAAGCTACGATGTAAGCCAAGGAGGGAAAGTGGTAGTGCATAATTTCTACCCGCGTATTCTCAGTTCCTGCCATCCAGGTCCAATGTTTCTATCTCTCAGTTGCTACAACGCTCTCCTTATCATTGTCAATTTGCTTTTGCAAGAATCGCGTGAGTTCCGAGAGTACTTCTATTGGCCACGCCAGCCTTGCCTTATGAGAGGAGCTCCATTTCACGTGATTCTAAAGCAAACGCAGGAAAACGGCCCCAACGGAGACTATATCGACTTCGATAACACAACCACCCTTGTCGGAGTACACTAGGCTTCCCGACCCAGGCATAATGACACCATGAGTACCGCACGGTCTTGGGGCTTGTGCTTTCTGACGTGAAGGAGCATGGCTCTTGACGAATTCGGCCGCTGCTGCATCAATGTTAAGCACCTTAGGTGGTATCATTACGTGGAGTAATTGATTCAAAGATATTTCTGTGCGACTTGCACAAGCGAAAGCAGGTGGACCTAGCCTAAGCAACAAAGCGTACGAGCGGGTTGCCTGCATCAACGACTAGACAAAGCGTTGCGTTCCTGTGGCAGACTGGAAGAGTTCATATGCTGTGGCTTCGGGAACCAAGTGCATCCTACAGAAAGGATGCTGAGAGTTCGTCCACTAGACTCTCAACGACATGCAGCTACAACTGTGACGTGAGAAGGGCCCTCCTGGCAGGCCGCACAATGTGTTCCACTAGGTCATTCAATCTCCGAAGCAAAATGAACGGCCGGTGGAGCCACAGCACACCCTCATCGCTGCTACGAGGCCGGAAGGTAAGAAGGATACGTACGAGCTCGTGCGTGACGTTGAGATTCGATGGAATAGCTTCGACGATGCTGCATGGCGTGCCTTATACCTGCAGCCTGCCCCCGACGACCTGCTTATGGAGATATAGCCTCAACACGACACTCATATCTCTCGCGGCGCACCATCAAACCGTGCTCCGATACGCAAGGCACCAGCGATACTTCACGATCGGCACGTGATCAGACTATACCACGACACGCCACACCCTCTGAAACGTTGGGCCAGTGAGCTACAAGGCCAGGCCGGCAACAAACGCCCTGCGGCCTTGCTCTTATCCATGAACAGGATCTGCCCAACATTGTGCCAGACACCCTGCACCCCACGATCCATGGCCTCGATGTCTTCTCTGTCTTACGGTACCACTCGCCTTCATCATCGAGATCCGGATGCCACACCACCTGACGACGTTTACGCTCCTTTGCGCCACGCACACCACGGTCTCTTGTTGTCGAAGGCGGCGGAGAAGAACGACGCCTTGGAGCCTTCGATGGGGATACTAAGCAAGCTTCGAGACGAGATCGCTTTGGCATACGAGCATAGGACGTACCATCCATGCCCGCGGAGGGAGAAGTCGGCTCTGCATTATCAGGCCCATAATCGTCGCTATAGCAAAGGTAAGTCACTCCATTCTCGAACAGCGTGCTCGAAATGAGATGACCTACAACACCGAGACCGCTTTACGCTTGAGCACACGGCTGGCAGGAGCCGTTAAGCTATCACGCCTTGCTCACGATGACTCAACAGCACTCAGCTTCTTGCTAAGCGGCTTGATTATCTGTCAACTCGCTTTTCGACTGCACCATTTTCTCCTCTCGCGCTTCCGCATCACGCATCTCTACCTCTTCACCACCATTCGACTGCGACTGCGTGGACTGAGAGGCTGCAGCAAGTAATCTGCTTTCTTCTTCTGTAGGTGCCGGCGCTAGCGCGCTCAACGCTGCTTCATCGATCAGATCTTTCCAGCCAGAGATAGGGTCTCCGTTGTCCATGGCCCCAACGCAGGTAGGAGTGTCGTGTGTAGTGCAGTCGTCTGTTCTTATTATTGGGATACCAGGATTCGTTCGATACATTGCCCAAGTGCGACTTGCTAAAGTCATACTTTGGTCTTCGGCGGCCGCGCACGAGTCCATCAATATTGGTAGCAAGTGCTCTTCATACACCTGGAGATCCGATCTTCTCGGCCTGACCGCCAGTGTGAGGTCAATTCCTCACCTTCACGTGACTTCGGATCTGTAAGACAGCTATGTTCACAGCCAGAATCTTTTGTTACCACCGCCCTTTTACATGACTCGGGCTCTCGTAGCAGCAACTTCCTAGTAGCATAGTCGTAGCATGTCGTGATCAACCTTCATATCGTCCACTACTAGATATCCATTTCTCTCTAATCAACATCCCTCCGCGGGCTTACCATGGCAAGACATTGAAGGTCTGATGGTGCGTCTCGTTGACCATGTCGTATTCTCACTTTCTTCTTCTCGCAGCTGTCGAAATCCGTGGAAGCTTATTGACCGCGAGTGTGGCAGTTGAACCATGACCCCCTGAACACGGAGATCTCGTTGCCGAAGCGGCCCCTTGCGCCTCCGGAATCATGAAAATAAAAGACAACAAGGGCGGCGTTACTATCCGGTGAGTTCTGAACACGCAAGTGAGTAGACTCTGGTAGGACCGGCATATCAGTGGATAGCGACGAGACCCTTGCAACACGCTGACAATGAGCGAAACTATTGACTAAGTGCAATCTGAGCCATTGAAGGATCGACATAGTTCCGAATTTTACAGGACTGCACCTGACCGTGTTGATCGAAATCTAATCAGAACTAAGTCGAAGTGCCTGGAATTTTCGGCCGTTGCCGGCTTTGACGGGAACATTCGAACAAGCACCGATTTCACGCTGCTGGAAATCTACAGAAAAAATTCAAGTCGGCAGATCGTTGCTATTATATACCGTGTAGTTATCAGGTCACTTGAAGGCCAAATGTATGCGCCTACGCTCTGGTAACGTCGGTATCCAGCTATACACGCCTATCGCGACGTGGCTCGATATCCTGGCAAGCTGATTTGTATTATAAAGTCCCAGATCACCAAGACTTTGCTCGCCACTCCCGATTTCTTCGCTCGGTCCGTACTCCACAGCTGAAGCCATTGACCCCATAACAAACGCCTCTTAGAGCCTGAAATTCCCAGACAAAGCGGACTGAGCCGCCCGTAGCAGGCTGAAATGTGACAAACACTAGCAACGACTCACATCAGCGAATCCAGAAGATGTATTTTCCCACCTGTCGTCAAGAAAGCCGGCGCATGCTCAACTCAGCGTCTGACATCTTCGCGAAAAGAGAACAAAATGTCTGGCCTCTCGACGAGCTCTGTCGCTTTGGTGTTTGGAACCGCACTATACACCTTACACACCACCACGCCACAACAGTAGAGTTCTTTCGCTTCCTCCCGCTACTGCGAAAATTTCGGCTGGGATATTGGTATCGACTGGATCCTTGCAAACCTGCACAAGACGCAAGTGCTCCAGTTGAGATTCCGCCACAGATAGACGCGCGTCCAAAAGCTTTGCGGCGTCCACGTCTCTGCGTCGCTAGAGCCTTATCATGCGGACCCTCAGATGATTTGCATCGGTCAAACACGATACGCTGTCTCTGCCACGCGAGAACACTTCGCTATCTTTCGGTCGTGCAAGCTACAGATCGAGCCGATCCTCACGACAGCATTGGAGGTATTCATTAAGGAAGCGATGGTAGCGACGACGTGGCGATCTTCAAAGTCTTGATCACGGGCTCACGTGATAGCGCTCTTACGCAGGCATTCTATAATGTTGGAGTGTACGGGTGGTCTACCCTATTCACTCGTGTGGTTCTTGATGACGGTGCGAGGGAGGAAACCTCAATAAAATTGGGCGAGGAGAGTTTCCAGGTTCATTCCATCGCCGCCCTCTTGAACTTGAGTGGCCAATTACCCGATATCAACTGCGTATTTTTCTAGTCACATTCTTGCTCTTGTTCGTGAAATCTTTTTACTAAACACTTGGCGTGACTAGAACTTGGCATCAAAGACCGCATATCTGTGGAAAGGTTTGCTCATATATGAGATGCGCTCCTGGAACATTATTAGTCCATAGCCAAGTTTAGCGTTGATCGTAGATCAGGGTCCCATCGGTCAAATTACGCTAGCAACGAGAGAGATAGCGCTTTCGCAAATGTCCAGTCACGGCCTTGTACGCCCGAGAACACTCTGTCCGTTCACTCAGCCCCGCGACAAGGAAAGTTGTTTACATTTCTCTACTTGGTGCTCGCTCTCCATCGTTAATGAAGCTTCGCGACATGTCGTGATTTCTGCATCGAGCTCCACGCAATTATATGCTAATTGGTGTAGGTGTCAAAGAAAAAAAGGGAGCGATGCATACAAAATACCTAACAGAGCATGTTCGAATAGTATTTTGTGACTTCAATCAAGATGATTCTGAAGCGGATGGATACAGCGGGAGAATGAACAGCCAATGCGTCGTTCGCAGAGAGAACCGTCAAGCTCAGGGCAGACCATACTGCCTAGCAATGCCGAGTTTGAGATATCCACTAGTCTGATTGCAAGCTGCCTCATATTACAGGCAAGTCGAAATGACTTGCGGCTCTAACGCGCAATGACATCGGCCGAAGCTCATCATTCGATCATGCAGCAGCTATTTAAGACTGTTCCTACGCCCTCTCCCCCACACGGCACGTTGCATTAGTTGACTCGCATGGCTTCTCCCGAGAATTGACTGCAATTGAGTTCAACCGGCTGGTTTCAACAAAACTCGTAGATGATGCTGCCAAAGCTCTTCTACAGCTTTCCCGGGATTCCAAGCTTGTGCGATCGACACAATCTACCAAGGCTTTGGTGAAGGACCACACGAGCGACCTACTCTACTGGAATACGCTCCTATGTCTCTACCCAATGTACTATAGCTGGCTACAGCTTCGAAATGGATATACGGAGGGGTAAAGAAGATACCAAACGCCTCCGAGGATCCATATCTGACAGGAATGCTGTGGGATCAGCATGATGAGAGCCAGTCCATGCGATTGCATCTGGAGTCCTGTGCTGCAATGAGGAAACGTTGTTGCCATATGTACAGCCAAAATGTCAGCTCGATCTAGATCTCAATGAGCGACTATTCAAGTAATGAAGAGCGACCTGATGATTACCGCTCAAAGCTTCATGGTCGTCGCGCCGGCTATTCAGATGCTGAATTTCCGCACGAAGACTGTCAGTCTAGCTGCCACCGCTGCTAGGCATTCTGATCTTGAAATACATTTTCGGGTTTGCGAGAGGCGCTTCCCGCCCTTTCCAAAGGTCCAGCAGAAATCGACGCGTCCGCTCACCCGATGCCGCTAAAACGGAAAACTGTGGACATAGTCGCTGCGCTGATGAAATCGACAGGGAGGCGAGTCAATAGCAAAACGAGACGATAAGTGATATTCTTAGGCCCGATTCAGGCTGTGCACTCTTTTGGTATCGCGTTTGTTAGAGCAGAAGAGTCACAGCATACTCGCGAGATGACGGACAATTACATGGGCTGACGCGGGGCCCGGGGCGGAGTCAAGAACTTAGGCGTGACAGACAATTTCACCAAATCCATGTCTATACACATCAATTGACAAGAAGCTTAGGCTCATTGAAGAGCAAATGATAGTTCAGAATATTCTCAGCTTGACGTCCAAGGTTTATCCCCTGTCATTGCTCTAGTCAAAAATTCGGCAGATTCGATCTATGTAGTAAGAGGTGTATGACCTGTTGTGAAATGGCTAGACACATTCATCAAAAGGACTGCAAGGCTTTCAAGTCAAACTTGTCAGAGGATATAAGTATCACAGGAAGCTACATGAAGATCCAGAGATTTTCGGAGGCTGGTTTGAACTACATGAGGATATAACTAACGTCCATCCCTAACGTGGCGAGCCACCCTATGTAACGAGCCGAATTCACAATTCAGGCCTCGGGATCCTCTCCCTCGCAAGTCTATAATCCCGACCTAGAGCCTACTCACTCTCTAGCTGTTCCCTTACAATAAGGCAGAGCGGCAACGGAATGTCCCGCCTGTTGGCTAAGCTATCGATCATTTCGTTGACATCGCTAACTATGGCTGTTCCGGTTTACCCCTACTAAATCGCGGTTCAAGAAAGCCTGGAATCTCGGTAGGTGTGAAGCTAGAAGTCCTAACGGTGAAGAGTCTTGCCCTAGAATTTCAAAGCGACCCGACGTAGGAGACATGGACCCGGGAGTTCCGTTTAACGAGGGACTGGGTATTTTAACGTAATGTGTTTTCAAGGTGCCCTAGTGTGCATTTAGCGAAGCTGCTAATTCATAGATTTACAGGACAGCGTATCTCGATGACAGTAAGTCACGATGACATGGCTAGCGTCCAGTTGACTGTGGCGCATGTTCAGAGTCGCACAAGCGTTCGGCGATCACATGACTTTTATAATGCATACTAGTACTGCACGCTCGACGCGCGGGTCCACAATTACGATCTCTTGTATGGGCGGATTTGTCCTTTGCGAAGATTTACATACACATAGACATCCAAAGAAGAGTATTTATTTACGACGTGCAGGCTCGATTGCATTTCACTTCCCTTCTAGCTCTTCCGCCTCTTTCTCCCGCCCCTGGTTCCGGTACGTCGCTGCAAGGTTGGCCATGGCAGTCAGCGTGTCGGGATGCTCCGGGCCGAGCTCCTGCGCCCGCCACTGCCACGCCGCAAAGAACAGTTCTTCCGACTGCTTCCACCGGCCTTCGTCCTCCCAGACTTGCCCAACGCTTATCCACATTCACCCTTGCTCGTCCGCGCGTCGTTTAGTCTCCTCCCTAATCATTCTCTCGATGGGAGGTAGATGCAGCAGCATGTGACGCCGAAACTCCGCCTTTGAATCTCCATATTTCTTGTGATAACAGGCCGCCGTACAAAACGTGGTGTACCACTGCCAGCATGCCTCCTCGTCCCTTCCCTTCGCCGCTCGCCACTGAACGAGTCCGTGCATCGTCAATCCCGGCCACCGGCCTTGCGTTCATCGCACCAGCCCAAACCTCACCAGTGGTTTGATCGTCTCCCGGTAGTAGTAGTCGTCCCACTGCTCGTCCTTACCATTCACGCGCCGCTGCAATATGTCTTGTAACCACGACGGCAGCTCCGTGTCTGTCGTCGCACAAATCTTGTGTATACCACCACTCGCCAGCCGAAACATCTCCGTCTGTATGTTGGCTCGATCAAAACATGTGAGAAGGACCAAGAAGTCGATGGGACGGATGCTAGTATCGCGCTCCTCTATATTGTGGAGTGATGCCAGACTGGCTTCCCACACCGTCCACACCGTCTTGTCGTACTCTGTAGCTTCGGCATACTCCCGAGTCCGTAAGAGCCTATCTTGATGATGCTGGAAATCGGAAAGATAGCGCTACATTGCGTCATGCGCCTTAGCACCCTCGTCCACGTCAGAGCCGATGCGAGCGCCTGCTAGGTCGACCGCCAAAGCCAGTCGATCCAGCGTGTTGGCAAGTTTCGTCGTGGTGCTTAGGAGCTCTTCGCTGGCACTTTGTAAGTCCTCGGACACTGCACTGAGCAATAGCGTCCGCGCTTCGTCAGCGCTCATCTCCTCCACCCTCACTACTTGACTGCCACAACCTAACGTTTGTGATGCGTGGCTGTCCTGGCTTGTCACGATCACGGAGCCAGCCTGGCTTTGGGGAAGGATGGTCTGAAGCCCCCAATCGAGCTTGTCCGCGTTATCGACGATCATCAGCCATCTTTGCGTGACCGACCTGCATCGTAACCACTGGTGTACGGCCTACACGCTAGGACTATCACAAAGCCGGCCCTACTCGCTTGCTTGCTCGACGAGGAGCCCGAGGACACGACAGCACCGCTCGAAGCGTGACCGCACTGTCTCCTTACTCCGCGCATCGATCCACAAGATGCTGTCATACTCCTGCTCATGCTGTTCAATGTACCTTAACACTAGCTGAGTCTTCCCGGTGCCCCCTAAGCCTACCACTGCGACGGCGTGTGCGAGCTTCTTCCCGGGATGCGACTTGCCCAGCTTCTCCTCCAGCTGCTGCGACAGCTCACTCCATTCCGCGTAGGTTGTGACGGTTGTGAACGGGACCGAGATGCAAATTCCCGCATGCGTCGTGCTTTGGACGCTAGGGCGGTTGTCCTTACTGCGGATGCGAGTCAGTCAGTCATGTCAGCTACGCGATGGGCATACGCCACACACAGATAGATGTGCTGTCCGCCGTGAATCGTTTGCTGGCCGGGCTGATTGGCGATGCGGCTATTGTAGTTGGCGAAGCCATGCTCTTGCGTTCCGATAGGGAGACTAGTTATTGCCGTGCAATAAGTCTAGGCGGACCATTTACTTCGTCAACAAAGAAGATGGCGGAAAGTATACGGCACCGTGTGCCTATGCACCAACTTGACAATTATCGTGCTCGATTCACTCGCGCTGAGGCGGTAGCTGAGCGGCACCTATTGGCTAACCCATCTCGGTGGCTTGCAGTGAGGCGTTCATGCATAGACACGTTGTTGTTGAGTGTGAGTTGTACCACAGAGAGTAGCGAGGTCCATTTGTTTTGTGCGTGGTTCACGTAGTGTCTGAGGCACACTTCCAGGGATTGATTCGCGCGTTATGTCTGGCCGTCCGTTTGAGGGTCGTACGCAGTGCATAGCTTATGTTTATCGCCGAGGGAGGCGATAAGGGTCTTCGACAAAGTGGATGTGAGGAGCTTATCCCCGTCTATGACGAAAACGCATGGGATACCATCGGATTGGATGCGTGGGTCCAGTACCAAGTAGGCGATGTCTACATAGGTTAACGTGCCGTCACAGATCATGGTCTGAGTAGCCTTGTGTTGAGCAGCCGACAGATGTGGCGCCATTGCTGCGTCTTAAAGATTGCCCCCATGATGCATCCCATCATGTCTCTAAACTCCATCCGTTCGCGAGGGTACTCGCACGCGATGTAGCTGCTGACCTTTGGCAGCAAGGCCCAAGCAAACGAGATGCAAGATAGACTGTGCATAACGCTACAGATAGGTCATTGCCGTTAACATCCCAAACGTGGATTCTCACCATGGACAACAAGCCGGAAACGGTGTGCGGTGAGCATATTGTTGGAGTATTATGTGCAGCTAACGAGCAGAGGACTTGGGCGCCACGCCACCTGCAAGCCAGGCTGCCATCGTCAATCACGTCGGCCCAGCGGCCAGCCTAGGCAGTAGCATGATGAACAAGTTATCAGGCTTGAAGCAGCCATCAATGTCAGTATCTTACAGCTCATGTATGTGTTGAGGTGCGCGACGCTTCCTTTTAGACCCTTAAGGGAAGTACTACTCGCATGGGCGAATGACTCTGGTGAGTTCATACCGAATAGACAACTTTTAGGTCGTGACTGCAGTCGTGGTAATCATGAGAGATGCGTTACAGATGGTGTATGTGGCAGAAGTACATCAGGTCTCTACGGATTGAGCTCAAAGGATCCGTCGGACCGATGTCCGCTCCCCAGCCCCGCTTTCGTTGGTTTGGAGTTTGTTTACTAACAGTCTCGATGCTCACCAGCTTCACGATCTACCTCTCACCACTTACTACCACTCAGTCCATGTCGTCGTACGTCGACATAGCTGGTTGGGTCAACAGTACCACTGGAGTCACATCCAACTCAGACACAAAAGGTCGCAAGCGAACGCGCCCGCTCGCGGAGATGGACGCTAATGCGACCACGCCTAAACGCCCCCGTATCGGCAAGCCTGCTGCTCTGGCAGATGTCGATGGGGTTGAAAGCGAGAACGCCGGCTTCGACGATATCGATGAAACCCCCCGCGCGCCTCGATCATCCTCTACACTCCCGCTGCTCCCGAATGCGCCCGTCCTAGGTCGCCCACCGTCTACATCCGGCTCGAAACGATCTTGTAGCGAAGATGAGGATAACAGCAGTCGCCGAAGCGGACAATCCAGCAGCAGCAAGCGCAGTAAGCGGTCGGGCAGTCCCCTAAAGCAGTCCAGTGACCGACAATATGGGCTCTATCCAGTCACGTACGCAGCTGGAGATATGAGCATTCCATCCAAGCTTCCAAAGGCTGTAGTGGGGCTTGTCAAGGCTCTCAGGAGTATCGCTCGAGACATCGCCGTTCTGCCGCTTGCTTGCGATACGCCGGCAATAAGGGAAGCGTTCGGTGGAGTAGACATCGAAGAGACTCTTTTCCATGATCATGCTGCAGGAGATGCAGCGCCAGTTCTGGAAGAAGTCAGTGATCTCGTGGGAAAGACTGCAGCTTGCAAGAGTGACGGTGCTTTCGAGTCCGCATGGAACTGCGAAGTGCACTACCCACTACTGGAAATGGCACGCAAGTCATCACGGCACAAACACACGCTGCGCTGGCACAACATCACCAACGCTTCCATCAGTCCACCCTCACTCGTGCCGTATCTGCGAGAGAAAGAGAAGATTCAATCGCGCAAGGTTGACTTCAGCCTGTCCATCCAACTTCCATACTCAGTGAAGCGGCATCTTGCACAGCAGAATCTCCAACTCAACCAGACCGACTACGGACCTGTCAAGTATAACCCCCTTGCTATAAGCATCGAGACTAAACTCCCGGGTGAAGGCGGCTTGGAGGCCCGAGCGCAGGTCTCCACTTGGGCGGAGGCTCAGGTCCGTCAGCTGCGTATACTTCTACAGCAGGCTGAGCATCCTCGATGGCAAGACGTACCGATTCCACCACTGCCGCTTCTCTTTGTACAAGGGAGTGATTGGACATTTTGGTGCTTCGAGGATCATGTGGTAAATGGCCTTCTGTATGAGCAAGGGATTGAATTTGGGAGGACGACAAGTGTTTTGGGAACGTACAAGGTCGTTGCTGGATTGCAGATTTTGATGGGCTGGGCGAAGGAGGTGTGGTGGCCGTGGATTGAGGAGCACATATTGAGGCGGCTGGTTGGGGATGTACTCGTCGATCTTTCGAACTGAGCGACAAACATCCACGTTTTTAGGGTACAGTATGTGTGAAGCTTTCGGTCAAGGAAGTAGGGCCATACTTGGGACCTAATCAAGAGTATTGTGATAGTAGTGTAGATCTACACACACGCTGTAGTATGCATATACCTCCCACGCTTTGGGTCAGGTCTTCATGCATTGCATCTCCATGACGCACGGACCAAATGCGGACGGCTTCGTAAGTTCGCGTGTACAAGCGAACGTGGGCACTTCTCGCAACGAGACAGCGCTCAAGTCGTGCCTGGTCTTCCCTCCTCTTCGAAGTT
>JAVRRP010000094.1:0-31285 GCA_036872775.1 Oleoguttula sp. CCFEE 5521
TTGCCTTGATCTCGACGTCATGGTCGACTCGAATGTCGCTTTTCAGTGGCTTCGCATTGTTGTTGTTGGAGCCTTTCTTCAGGACTTCCGTCCGGCCGGGCGTGAAGCCTTGGTAGTTGTTGTTGCCGATCTCTGGCTTGCCAATTGGCTTGAAGATGATGGGGGTAGACTGCGGCATGGTGGTGGAGAAGCCGGCGGCCTCTGCTGTAATTTGGCGGCGCGTTCCAACAAACTCGGGACTGCTTGGTGATTGAGAGACCAACAGACACGAATAGAGAAAGAGAGAGGATTGAGGGATACGAAAGACTGCTCTTGGTTCTTGGAGCGCTACTTGACCGTCCGCGTGAGGACATGTTGTACCTTAATGTCCTCTCGGAGTATGTTGTGGATGATGTGGAGGGTCACAGCTCTGGCTCCGGGCGGAGCTTTAGGAGTGTACTTTGCAACTGTTGTCATCTTTGCTGCAGGCGCTTCGATGAGAAGATGTGCGCAAGCAGCACAGCGAACCGAAGACGTGCGCTGTAGATTGGTGATAGCAAACATCATGTATATGTAGTGGTGGGATTCATGAACGCGGGCGCAATCGTCGACAGTGTGACCTCATCTCGAAACACATCAAAATTTCGACGCGACGCGACTTGCCAAGCCTTCGGCGAACATTGTGCCGTAGAAATGTCGACACCTTGATCTAACCCGAGCCGACATCACGAGCCTCACATGCGGCACACCTGAATCATCTAGACCCGGAACAGCCGAAGAGCCCGATGCACTGGTGCCCACTCTCCGACAGATCAGACCAGTGCCGACATCCAGCCGTCAAAGATATTCCTGTCATGTTGTGGGGTGCTGGGGACCCTACAGATGTACAGAGACGGGGATACCTGGAGTGCCCACATATGCCGATACAGCTCTAGACAGTCACTCGCGTTCCGTCACGGGCGGAGATCTGGGTGGAGAGCTCTGGCGTCGATGTATAACATCGCAGTCGTCGACCAAGATTCGAGACGTAAGTATACCGACACGTTTCTCATCAAGAGCATAGCTACCATCACCACATTCCCACCTGAGTTTCCTTTCCGCATCACCAGCCTTTCCGTACACCAAATGGCCCCTCACGCAGCTGAGCCCAAGGCCGACACTGGTGTCGATCTCATCCAACACGACGGACAGAAGTTCGGCGACTGGCGAGACGAATTCCACAAGACCGGCACAGTGTTGATCAAAGGCGTCGTGTCCGAGGAGCGTGCGAAGTACTACCAGCAGAAGCAAATCGAATGGCTCCAATCTTTCGGGCGAGGCTTCGACCCCAATGACGAGTCAACCTGGACCGCTGACCATCTCCCCGTCTCTTTCAAGGGCGGTATGTACTTTGGTTATGCATCAAACCACGAGAAGTACGTCTGGGAGTCTCGCATGGAGCCCAACGTTATCGACGTGTTCGAGAAGCTTTGGGGAACTAAGGAGCTCATCGCCTCCTTCGATGGCCAGAACATTACTTTGCCAAGACAGAAGGATCTGACATGGTCTCCATGGCCCCACTGCGATCAAGCACCATCGAGGAAGGGTATGCAGTGCGTGCAAGGCCTTTTGAACTGGGCACCAAACGGGCCAAATGATGGGGGACTGATCGTAATGAAGGGCTCCTCAAAGCTGTTCGATCAATTCTTTGCCGAGACCCGAGAGCAAGACGATCACGAGGACAAGCCACCAGAGGAGCTGAAATTTGGCGACCTCTTCATCTTCAAGGAGACTGACGTCAAGTGGTTCGAGGATCATGGCTGCGAGATGGTCAAGATGAACATGGACCCTGGTGACTTGGTCCTTTGGGATTCGCGGACGATGCACTACGCTTGCTTCCCACAGGGTAACCAGATTCGCCACGTGCAGTATGTCTGCTACACACCACGCAAATTTGCGAAGGACGAGGACATGGCCTTCAAGGCAGAACTCTTCAAAGACTGGCAGGGCACAACGTCAGAAACCACCACTCCCCTTGTCACAAGAGCATCCGCTAACAAATTTACAGACATTGGCCGCACTGTAACATTCGCAAGTCAGGTGTGCCTATGAGGAACGGCGTAGAGGACCCGTCTAACAGGTTCGAGCCGCTCGAGAAGCCAGACATGACCCCAGCGCTACTTCGATACGCGGGTGTGGAGTCGTATTAGTTCGTAGCATAGTTTCCATTGTAGCGTTTCGCATCAGACGTCCTGGTTCACTACGTACCTCACTCTGCCTTGCGACTTGAAGACATGACAATTAACAGCATTGCGTGTGAAAAATTCTTGTTGTATAGCCCATCAGACATGTGCATTTGCTAACGCTCAGTCGACAGCACCTCACGCGATCGTCCTTTCCAATACAGACTATAAGGCTCCTCATCATAGGCCTTCCCATCCTATCTTGTACACCAAGCTTCTCTCCATCTCTGTTCCTTCCGTGAGAGCTCCTCGTATGATAACCATTCACTCCATAGCAGATCACGAGCGAATGCGGATTGCTAGTCTACGATGCCCGCGAAGCCGTAACGACGACGCAATCAGTATGCTGCGAAGTTGCCAGATAGATCAGCCTGCCGCAATCTTGCAGGATTGAACTGGCGCGCGCCTCGAACAGCGTGAAGTCGATAACGCAGTCCGGCAGCAAGTCCACAACGACCGGAATGCTCTGGAAAGCCGGCTGGCTGGCATCTCGGAAGAAAATGAAGCCACTTGTGTTGTTAGGGACGTAGGCGAGGTAGTTCACGCCACTCTTGGTGCAGGCGAGCTGAGGCACACTCGGGTTGCCGTGGACGGTGGTGGTGTTATTGTAGTAAGATGAGGCGGTGGAGAGGGTGGTATCGTGAGCGATGAAGGTGCTGGTGGGTTGGAAGTAGCCAGAGCCCTCACGGACCTTGAAGGAGGATGGAAAGGTGGAGGAGCAGGTCGCTCTGGCGACGGGGTTGGCAGAGACGAGGGCGGTGTCGATGGCGCCGAGAAGGGCCATGGTACTGGTGTTAGAGGGCATTTTGCAGTTTCGCTTGTTATCTGGTTGGTGTTGTCTTTGTGTTTCGAGGTGGGAATGGGGATGGTTGGAGCGCAGGTACAGCGCTGTCGTATATATGCCTCATACGCTGGACTCTTCTCACCACACACGCGGCTGTACGGAAACATGAACTGCATGGCGGCTGAGTGGAAAGACTTGTCGAGTTGTTGGGATTGTAGAGAAGGGTCGTGTCCAGCTTGTACAGATTGTCGGGAAGCGATCAGGCGTGCTGTCTGTGTAGGAGACGCGTGGGTGTGCGGTCGAATGGTATTCACCGACTCGATCGCTATCAGCAAGGCCCAACTCGTCGGCGTCTTGGAATCAATCTCCAGCAGGCCGAGCCACAGAGCATGATCAGGCAGCCAGACAGAGAGCTTCCTTATTTTGCACAGTCAGAATGTAGCTCGGACCTGACTGCGCCCAGCCGCCTGTGGGACACAGTCAGACGGTGGTATCGGACCGCCGCACGCTCAAAGGGTTCCATCAATGCTTATGCAAACGTCCTGATTGCAAACAGCGGCTGGCGCCCTGCGCAGGTGTGGAGGGCATCTTCGCGATCGGTACTACGAATTCCGCCTGCTCAGGAGATGCTCTACTCATACAGATACCCAACAAGCTTCTTCCTAAGCTTCCGTGGCCGCTGGTGCGCGATATGGCCGCACTCGAAATGTATGGGCTCTTCATCGTTGTCCTCGTCCTGTTCGTGATCGTCCAGATTTTGTGTTGGTCCGCCTTTCGGTACACGCTCCTGACCAGCTATGCCCAGCTTACTCGCAGCTGCCTTGGACCCCGGCTTCGGCACTGCATCTGCCTTCACCGGCGCCGGCTTGAGCTTGTCCTTCGGGAAGTCGCGATTACTGCCAGTACCGGCTTTGGACGTCGTATGCCCATTAAATGTGAGCCTAGCGGCCGCAGCATCCAGCTGCAGCTTACCCTTCGGGAAGTCGAGATGTTGACCAGCAACCGCACCAGTCGATGCAGCCTCGACACCTTTCTGCTCAGGCTGCAGCTGACTTCTCGGCAGGTCGCGCGTTTGGCCGACCGCGATGCCATTAGTCGCTGGCCTCGACGCAGTCGGCTCTGGCTGAAGCTTACTCTTAGGAAAGTCGCGATGTTGGGCGGGAGCCACACTCGTCGGAGCGCTAGCGCTCGAAGGGTTACCCGCCTCCGTCGCAGGCTTACTACTTGGTGCGGGATCGGTTATACCGCTTGCAATCGCGGGACCCGCCCTCTGAGCACGTTTGGCCTTGGCGAGCTCTGTCTTTGTGCGTGCTAGCTCGGCTCGTATCTTGCTCAGCTCGCTTGGCACAGCATCAGATGGCTTTGCAGAACTGTTGAGAATGCCGCTGGGTGCGCCTCCGGTCGGCTTGCCTGACGGTGCGCTATCTTTCGGCAGCCCAGCAACAGCATGAGCTGGCGCCACTGGACGACTGCTATTCGCCACTGGCCGGCTTGAGTTGGCTGTGTTCTTGGACTTGTCAGCATCACTCGTTTTCTTCAAGATCTGTTGCGCCACCAGATTCTTCAGCCTAGCGTTTTCGTCTTCTAGGCGCTTCACACGTGCGGTATCCGTAGCGCTAGGAGCGTTCCCTACTGTTATCTCCGCCTTCGCCAGTCTTTGCTCCAGGTCCTTCAACGACAGCTGTAGTTTCAGATTCTCATTCTGTGCTTTCAACAGTTCCGTCTCATCACCACCACCTGCGCCCGCCGCACGCAGCTTGGTCTCAAGTTCTACCTCTTTGGCCTTGTTAGCTTTCTCCTTCGCCGCAGCCAGCTCCTCTCGCTTCGCCGCAGCCGCCTCCCTTGCCGCAAGTGTCCTCTCAGCCTGCTCAAGCTTCTTCCGCGCAGCCGCCTGTGCAGACGAGTCGTCCTTGCCCTTGCCCGACGCCGCAGAGTCAATGTCCGCCAATTTCTTCCCCTGGTTGTTCAGCTGATCACCTTGCTTCTTCAACGCCGCTTCTTTGGCGGCCAGTGCCTGTTCTCGAGCACTCAGAGCAGTGTCTCTCCGATCAATATCGCTTAGGCGTCTCTCCTTCTCCGCGAGTGCTGCTTCTCGGCCAGCGAAATCGGAAGCTCCACGCTCCTTCTTAGCGAGTACAGCTTCTCGCTTCTCCAGATCATTTCGCTTCTGCTTTTGCTCTGCGTCCAGATCCTGCGACTTGCGCTCCTTCTCCGCGACATTGGTCTCTCTAGCTTCGAGATCGCGAGCCTTGTCGTGTGCAGCCCCAGAATCCGAGCTTGAGGTCTCTTCGGCGCCTTGCGAAGCTCCCTTCACATCCTTCGGCTTGAAACCAGGTGCCTGAGCATCTTTAAAGTGCCATGTGAGAGCGTGTGTCCAGTTCAGCTTGACCATCTGTGTCAGCGTACCTTCCACCACAGAGCTACAACGCTATCTCACCTCTCGCGGCCAAGCATACACCTTGTTGCCGTCCGCATGTGCGCCGTACGCATTACACAAGTACGCGTTTGGAAAGTCATTGGACTTCAGCCTACATCTTGCATCAGCTCCACGCTCTCCCGAATACTACAGCACGGTCCACTGACCAGTACGATCCTGGCGACCCTGGTCCTTCCTCCAAAGTCCACCACTGTTTCTCACCAGTGTCGATCTTGCCATATCCATTGCCGGCAAAGCAACGAAGCCATTGACCAGTCTCGGCATTCTGAAATGCTACAATGTTCTCGCCCTCTCCGTACTCAACAGTCCAATGCTGCGAGGCAGAGCCATTGGCATTCTTGTCGAAGAGGCCATTGTTGGCTTTTGTGACTACCGTGCCGCCGCCGACGGCAATGATGTATATTGCTCCTGAGGACGAAGACATAATGCAGAAGACGTGGAAAGGTCGGAAGCTCCGTTGTAGCGAAGAGGTGAAGAGCAGACGGAAGGGAACGATATACTTACTGTCTCCACCGCAGTGCTCCGCTGCATCACCAATGGCCGACTTGTAAAGCTCCACGCTTTGACACGTCGATGGAAGAATACTTGGTCAGTAACCTTTGCTCCTGCGTCTGCTAGCGCTCGATGAGGAAACCACACGGCTTGATGCAAGCAAGACGTTACTGACGTCGGAGTTGGAGGAACGCGGCCCGAGGCGATCGGGGAGATCTGAGGCTTGGCATTTTGATGCGAGATCAGACAGGAAGGCCATCATGGAATCATTATCGAGTCTACCTTCTTGGATGCATCAAGTCTATCTGTGCTCCAGCTCAGCTACCTTCCGTCTTCTCCTCCTCGAGCTTCAGCCGTCCGATTGCTTCCATCACACCTTCGTGTGCGCCGCCGCCGAGATCTCTGGCAAGCCATACGCCTAGATCGCCCGTAGCTTTCCTCAGCTGCCCGTCGTTCAGGTTCCAGATCGCAATTGCGATAGCCAGCGTCTGCATAGTTGCCAACTGCAGTATCGAGGTGGTGGACGTGATAAGCCGGTCAGACACCTTGTGCTTTCGATCAAGTGCATAGGCCTGGCTGCAAATCGACTGTACGCAAGGCACTGCGATCGAGAGCGCGAGAAGTGTGTAGAGTGTGCCTGTGGCTGCTGCACGGTGGAGCAGAGGTTTTTGAGACGTGAGTTGCTCGAGCTGAGACCCACATTGGCGATCGGACTGCTTTGACCGTATGCTGTCCTCTGCTAGACTCTCTGGCAACGCAGCTCGTAACGCGACTTCCTCCTCAAAGGTGAGAATCTCCGGCAAGCTTCGCAACAGATAACCGACGCCATCGATATACAATTTTCTCCGAAGCTGGTCATCGGGATTAGAACAGCTCTGCTCTCGCGCTGCAAGGTCCAGTAATGCATAGCCGTGTCTAGCGGCTTTCGAGTCTATCCCTGCGGTAGGTGTGCTCGGCCCCGATACATTCTCCAGTGCTGTAGCCAAGGCTGTATGTGCTGCGGCGATTTGCTCCTGCTCCTGCTCAACAATGCTGAGCTGGCTGAAGTCAGCCCGTGGAGTGCCACCCGCGGGTGTGGTTGGTCGTGATCTGTACATGGGTGGCGGTGTCTCTGTGCCCGAAGATATAGTCATCACATCGCTTCTCGACCGACTGTGGCCTTTAGGACTGACATAGCCAGAGATTGTGCGGCGTACTGATGGTAACCTGGGCATCCGCCGTTGTGCAATGCGAGGAAGGCTGGTGTAGAACATAGACAGAGTGCTGGGCCCACTCTCCTCTTTCAAACCGATTAAGTCGTCCATTTTGCTTGGGCACGACACGAATGGGTCCTGAAGACCGCCCATCGTCGAGACGAAGGTATGCAACTAGAGATGTGAGAGCAGCAAATGAGGCGCAAAGTACTCTCTCGAAGCTGACGGGAGCACCCACGAATGCTGCTCGACAAGAACGGAAGATGATACTTACACTCTATCTCTACGCATGTGTGGCCCACTTCACATGTCCTCGTTGATTGATAGTAAGCGAGGCAGAGGTGAGGTGATTGTCAGTCGAAAGCATGTGAAAGCCAAGACGTTGGGACAGCTTCCCTCTGCACAGCAGCCAATCATCTGCCACATTGATAACACCGTGCGCAGATCTCGCAACACTCTGATCATTGATTTACACAATGAGTCCAGCGGTCGAGACATCAGTGCACTACTGGTGTTATCCTTGGACTTGGAGGGATGTCCTGCGGGAGAATTTAAGGATAGACGGGAGACACGCAGCATCGGCCGGTCGCTACTTCGACATCCGGGTTCTCGAAGGTCCTACCGCAATCAACATATGTATATATACTTTCCTCTATGCGGGAAACCGTCGTTGGCGTGTGCAGGTGTCGTGAAAATGCCAATGTCATGAGAATGCCATTGTTGTTGACTCGTTGCGTTGGATCCCGCCCTTGATCGCGTGTTCAGTAGCGGAGGAAAGTCAAAAATTTAGAAGCGACTGCGGATGCGCACATAGTTCCTGCCTTACACTCGCGTGGAACAGCTCTGACAAATCTCCGTACGACCAAGTTTGCCAGTGCATGTAGAGACGACTTGCGCGTGCGAACAAAGTACCAAACATGTATCGAAGATCTCGGTGCTGCGGCCGGACCGATATTGGTATCGTGTACCTGCATCGGCATCGCACAAGATTGCCATGTTCGCGTGCGGTCGCAGCTGCAGCTCCAGATACGTGCCCCGTCCCGAGCACATCGACGTGAGGGTCATAGAGATTGCGACAAAGACATATTGCGTTATCTACATGGATGGAACTCAGAAACTTGGCATGAGGGCTTTGAGCGGGATAAGGCTTTTGAGTTTGCCCACTAGCGTCGCATTGCAATCAGCCACAAGAGCAGGCGGAAGAGACGGCATTGCAATATCCGTACGGATGTAGAAATCTCATGTATCAAATCCATGCATCCGGAGCCACGTCCATGCCACCGACAATGGTAATAGAGTCTGCAACATTGGGCAACCACCTCCCTAGGGCTCGCCTACGACGCGGCCGCGTCATCCGAAATCGCGGCGACAATGCCCTGTATTGGCGGAGAGGTAGGACCCTCGCTTGCCATCAACTTCTTATCTCCACCGCCAGCATTCCATCCGGCAGTAGGGCAGCAGGGCATGCCCGCGCGGACGCAAATGCCGTGACGTACTCCACAACGAGCGATTGCGCTACTGCTCCACCTCTTTCACACCCTCCATCTTCATTGCTCTGCATTGCCAAGTCTCTCGTTGATTGCATCCTTCCAATTCAGTCTGGGTGGAGGGGCAGCTCTGCTATTGCCATCATTCTTTTGCCGTGCTTGCCATTTGTTCCGCGGGGAGCCACTGGGCAGTGACGACGACTGACTCGGCCTACAGTAGCAGTCGCAAGTGCTGCACCTCCATGCCCGCGCATATCTCTCACCTCATGCTGCGCTGCGATAGTCCAGCATATCTTTGCGCGTAGCGACCCTCGCCATCAATCCTCCATGCGCCATCCACCGCGCAATGAGCTCACCACCATGCTCCTCCCTTTTCTCTTCCTCCACCACCTCGCCCTTTGCCTCGCAGCGTCCTCTCGGCAGGCGACCGACCCCTCCATCGAGTACAACGAGGCCATAGACAACGGAACGTACGGCTACTACCCCGCCTACACCTTCGCCACAGAGCCAGAGATTACCTCACCCAAGACCAATTGGCTGCAGTGGGATCCTGTGTGCGATGATGGACTGCTGTACTTCGTTACACCGCGAGGGTGGGGACTAGAAAGACCAGGACCGAGTATACTTGATTGGAAAGGCGAGCTGGTGTGGTTTGAGCATTTCGCGAATGAGTTCGGAGGCCAGGCGTATGACTTTATGGTGCAGACATATCTCGGGGAGGAGTTCTTGACTTTTTGGACGGGTGATGATCGGGTTAGGGGACATGGATCTGGAACATACTTTATGGTCAGTGCCCCTGTGAAGGTGCAGTGAAGTAGAGATACTTACAGTGCGAGCAGCTGAACTCTTCATATGATGTGGTGCACGAGGTGAACGCTGCTGGGGGGCTTGCAGCGGATCTGCACGAGTTCCTCATCACGCCCGAGGGCACTGCGCTGATGACGATGTATCAACCGTACAAGTTTGATGTGACATCCTTCCGGGAGTTTGACGCGCGAGAGAACCCGAAAGATGAGGACCCGAACTGGATCTGGGATTGCTTATTCCAGGAGATCGACATCGCTACTAATGAGCTGCTGTTCCAGTGGCGCGCGTCGGACCATATCGATCTGAACGACACGTACCATAATGTTTGGGGCACCGGGAATCGAGACGATCCATTCGATTGGTATCATCTCAACAGCATTACCAAGGACGAGGCGGGCAACTATCTCTTGTCAGCGAGATATACCCACAGTATCACGTACGTGTCGGGTACGACTGGTGATGTACTCTGGACTCTCGGCGGAAAGAACAACGACTTTATGGATCTAGGTGACGGATCCGCGATCAACTTCGCCTGGCAGCATGACGCGCGTTTCGTAGACCTAGATGCCTTCCCCGAGTCTTACACCCCTCCGAGGGAGCAGAAAGGCATCGAGACGCGCTTAGTAACGCTCTTCGACAACGCAGCCGAGGACCAGAACTACGAATACGGCCTCGAATACTCTCGCGGCCTGCTCTTGGAACTCACATACCCGACTCCAAGTCCTGGCCGTCAAGCTCCAGCGCCGGGTACGGATCTGCGCCATGAGCCATCGCAAATCCGCGAAGACGACGAGGACCTCGATATCAATGAATTGAAAGTCGAGCTTATCAACGGAACATCGCCCTCGCACACAGTCCGCGTGGTCCAATCCTTCATTCCACCCGAAGGCGTGCGCTCCTCGTCTCAAGGCTCAATGCAAATACTCCCACAGGACCCTGGCTTCGATCCTCTGATTTTTGTCGGCTACGGCCTGAACGCAGTCTTCACCACCTTCGCCTCCGACGGCACACCGCTTTGCAACGCGCACTACGGCGCCACAACCTCCTGGGAGCGCGGCGACATTCAAAGCTATCGCGCTTACAAGTACCCTTGGGTTGGGAAGCCGAGATGGAGTCCGAAGATCGGAGTCAGCGATGACGATGTCGACGTCTTCGTGTCCTGGAATGGCGCGACAGAGGTGGCTGAATGGGTGCTAGAGGCCAATGAGGAGGACGACGATGATTGGGCGGAGGTCGCGCGGCAAGACAAAGACGGGTTCGAGGCCTTCTTCGAGCTGGCGGACTCTGGGACGGGGACGCTGCGGTTTTTGCGCATTGTTGCGCTCGATGTGGAAGGCGGGGTGCTGCCGAACGGTATCTCTGCAGTCCTTGACAGAGGCTATACGGCTTCTTTCTTCCCGAAGGTTGTGGCGCAGCAGATCCCGGAGAGGCTATCGCAAGCCAGTTTCCAGAAGGTGTTCTGGTGCGTTGTCGCGATTGTGACTGGATGCTACATTGCTTATGAGGCATATCGCCGGTATCTGGGTTGGAAGCAAGGCCAGCCTGCGATCGGGGCGTGGAGGTGGAGAGGGAACGGGTATCGTTTGCTGAGCGATGTGACGGTGTGAATATCTGGTCCACGACAATGGTGGAGCCTGTACGGGCTCCGAGCACAAGAGACTGGAAGCCATGATGGCGATGAGGCGGCCGAGATGCCGCTATGCGTGGCGGCAAGAGAGGATCGCAGAACACGGCACGAAACCGCGGCCAGAAGTTGTTCGAGGTCAGTCGCGATTCGCTCTCCATGATGCGACCGTGGCCCGAGATGTTGGTATGAGCCGCGATTGAAGACGACCGCGCGGTCGAGGGATGGTGTTCAGCATTTGGACGGGGCGTTCAGGATGTTGGGAAGGGTCCTGGTTCGAACATATACCCACGGTTGGCCAGGTCTTGCTCAACAGCGAAGCGGTCTGCTGCGTCAGCACGTGGCGGCCATCGCATATAGACTATACACACGAGTACATAGGAGAAACGAGAACATAGTTGCATGAGCAGACGAGACAACAGAGACTAGTGACCTTCAATCTAACAGATCCATTGCTTGACTTACCTCGATGCTCAGGATGAAGTTTACAAGTCGGATCTCTCGAAGAAATGGAGTGCAACAGACGGTGCGGCGCAGTCTGACCGGATGCCTCGCTTCGCATAGTGGTGAAGGATTCCGTGACCGTCGTGTCGGATCACGCCATGCTCGTCCATGCTGCACTTTATTTCAACATCAGCTCGGCGCCTGGGGCTGAAAGTTTGGCTTGTGACTTCGTACCTGCTGAGCACGTGGAAGGCACGTGCGGTGGCGACGTCATTGTGATTTTTGGACGCGATTCGTCGCGTTGACTTGGACTGGATGCTCTGAATTTGGAAGTGTCAGAGAGGCAGTTTGAGAGGCGGGTTACCAGCCCTCAGATTGGTACTACCTCTCTCGGAGTTCCAAGATGAACGACTACGAAACCCAGCGCGCAGCCAAGATCGCGAAGAATCAAGCGCTACTGGCTGAACTCGATATCAAACCTCTGACAGGAAGGAAAGCCGTGAAATCAGAACGCAACGGCGAACCTCAAGCCAAACGACGAAAGGTCGAATCCGGCCCCTCTAGGACCTCAGCTCGTATCGCCAGTGCCCCAATAAAGCCGGACTACAACGACGACATACCGATCAAGACCATCACTCTCCCCAGATCTGTTACCAAGAAATCCAAACGAGGCGGCCTCGGATCTGTCATCGTAGAGGAGCTCGAAGTCGAAGCCCTAGTCCCAGCCAAAGACATCGACGAGATACGCGATGGATGGACGTCCTGGACTCCCTCGGCCCCAGCACCAACACGAGATGAAGACGCTGTATTCCACTTCGAAGATGACTTCGAGACATTCACGCCTAACAAAAGCCCCGAGGAAATGCTACGCCTAGGGGTCTTCGGGGGCTCTTACTTCCGCCCGTTAAAGTCGTGGAAACTTGGCATCGTGGTGCAGGATGACTGGAAGGAATTACCGCCATCCTGGATCGCAGGTCTAAACGTATCCAAGTCTCTCACATCCCCAGTCTACGACCCGGAAATCAACAAGAATGGAGTGCAATGCGGCCAATCGATCGAGGAATGGGAAGCCGCTGGCTGGATCTCGCACGAGCACGATGTGAGAGGGTGGTTCCAGTGGTACTGTCGATTCTTCCAGGGCCGAAGATGCGAGGATGACGAGAGGCAGATCAGTCGGTGGAGGAAGTGTGTGGGTGTTACGGGGAGATTCCGAAGAGCGTTGTTGAAGCAGTATGGAAGGGCTGGGGTGAGGACTGTGGAGGATTATGGGGACGAGGATGGGGATGAGGATGATGGGGTAGTGGCCAAAGGAATCAGTCCGGTAGTTAGTCAGACTTGTTTGCATTGGGGGTGGGAGGTGAGGCAGGGAGATCTGGACGGATTCTGGGCTGGGCCATGAGCGGATCCGAGAGAGCAGAATCGAAGAGCCATGATGATGGCGTGAATAAATGCTGAGGTCTGCTGTTCATATGGCATGAGACCAGAATGGTTTGTTGGACTCGACCTTACTCGCGATGTTCGCTCAACTCCTGTACGTGCCCTTTCCTTGCTTGCTCATTTGAATTCTCTCCGTTCGTAACATTGCATAAGCCTAGCTAGTCCTGCCATATAATATTCAATTACGCCTCGGCTTGCGCAGCCTTAGCTTTGTCAGAAGCGTTGATCTAATTCCATCAACGACGATCGCCATGCGTTGCATCGCCGACGCTCAGTAGATACTCCTCAGCATCCACGACGCAGTCATGAGCTGACCACGGTCTTCTGCGCTTGGTTCTTGGGTGTTTCTGAATCTTCGGCACGCTGCTTCGCCTGAGTGATATCGACGAGAGCCGCTCCAGAAGTGGCCACGAGCCTAGAACACCGTTCCTACCCTTCACAGCCGCGTCTGTAAAATCCACTTCGACTTCAACCTCTCCGTTCAATCTCTTCTTGACAAGCGCCATGCGATGTATACTGTCAACTGGATACGACGCTTCCGGTAGCTGATGAGAGAGCTTGCATTGCCTGCCGGCCAAAAACGGAGTTGATGTGTACGCCTCAGGATTTTAAAAGAACCCGCTTTGATAAGCCTGTTCAGTCATGGGCTTTTGATTGAGTGGATTGTACTAGTCGTCGAGATCTAGTCGCAATTCAAGACCGAGGGCTGCGACCGGCCCGATCGTAGTACTCTGCGCAACTTGGTCACCACCGTTCAGTCTCGTTTCGAATTGCTGAGGACTCACGCCCTCATGCACCTCCTCATGCACGATGCAGAAGTTGTGTTTGCACGCTCGACGACGGGAAATCGGCGCAGCTTCGCCGCCCTCATGCACTTCACCGGACTCGCAATTGGGCTCTCTACACCATCAGTAGCCTTTCTCGCGAATCGGAGCTCGTGTCGCTAGCATGTAGAACCTCTCCAATATAGTAGCGTTGCCATGGCGTGATACATCGTCGTACGCCATGATTTCGTCACAGTGCTTGCAGCTCAGCCTATCCCATCTTGTAGTATCAAGTTGCGCCTCCAACCACTGCTGAGCACAAGCACGGCATAGCAGACTTTCGTGCTTGCATAGAGAGGTCATCGGGTGATCACAGAAGTCTGGTCTAAGAACATGTCTCGCGCATGCCACGCAAAACATCGTCTCAGAAAGAGGTTCTACTGGCTGTGCCTGGATACCATGATCGGCCGATGCCCATAGCAGCTGATCAGGTAGGCTCGGTTGCTCGTCGCCCTTGAGCGGAAATGACATGTAGGCCTCGGGGTTGGACAATGCCTGGAGACGCACTGGCAGTCGCAAGACCGACACGATCGAAACGTCCGCGAGTGACAGCAGTGGCAGTATCGTGGATGCGACATCACCAAGAGTCGATGTCATGCTTGAGATGGTCTGATCCCTGTCTGGAACAGGGCTGTAGACACGTGACTGGAAAAGCTCAATCTCAAATTCTCGGGTCCACGCATTGAGCCTTGCGTCATGTTGAGTAGCGCTCGTACTTTGGTCTCGTTGCTCTGCTGAGCCACTCAAGTGGTCTAGTGTTACCTCGGATGTGAATGAGCTTGGGCGACTACGCTGGCGTTTGTCGGCCAATGTACTAGCAGCTCGATGCGCAGCCACAGACGTGACGACAGCATCGTCCGCTGATCGACTGCGTTGCGATTCAGTACAAGTCAAAGGTTTTCCAGACATCGACACTTACGCAGAAAGTACGCTGTCGTACATTGATAATATATCGTTCACTGTGCGCAACTGCTGGGCCATATGCGCACGACTGGGCAGCGTCTCCTCGGCGTGCTCAGTAGATCCATCTAAATTTATGCTAAGGGACTCCTCGATACTCGCGAAAATTAGCACAGCCTCTGTCAGCGTTGCGACTAAGTCGGCCGTGGGTATGAGCGCTGCGCGGGTCTGCGTCATATGCGAGAGTAGTGATGCTGGTAGCACACGCCGTAGCACCATTCGAAACGCCTCAACCGCGAGGTATAGCTCACCGCGCTGGTGATTCGATATCTCTTTGCCGAGCTCGACGAGGAACTTTGTAGCCAAGAGTGTCAGACCTTGCGCTGCAGTCGAGACGTTCAATGACCCAGTGAGAGACTCTCCGTCGGACTCAGTCACTTGGACAGAGCCCTAATCGAGATTCAGACGCAAAACTCTTTTTCATGGCCGTGCTCTACTGACCTGTACTGCGTAGTTGTTGACCACAGAACCCAAGTGGACATGAGCTGACCCGCTGATGTCGATGTTCTGGTAGTTGTATCCAACTGGGCGCTGGGGTATCTTGAATCTCTGATGGGAGTGATCCCCAGTATCGAACGCGTTGCGCCGCGTTGACTGAAACACAGATGGACCATGAAGAGCACTGTCATGTGTGGATGGGGAGGGCGCACCTTCCATGACAGTCAGTCCGCCTCGCGGATAAAGCTTGCCTCGTGATGGACAGACAGATTGGGCTGGACTCAATGTCTGAGAACCACCATAACGCCGTGACCGCTACTGTTCCAATTGTTCCAACCCTCGGTCATCACCACACACAACTACCTGCGAAGAAGGCAGGCCACAACCAGCACTGAATCTGAATTATGCCCTGCAGGAGCATGCGCAGACTGTCGCAAAGAAGCAGTCGCAAAGAAGGAGTCGCAAAGTGGTAAGCGTACGTGAGGTAGTCCTATCATTGCAAAACGCGATTGGACGAGCATCGGCACGACTTCGTCACACCCTCGCTCCCTGCATGGAGGCGCGATCTTCGAGTGCGGCCGCGCCGATGATAAGTTCTATTGCGGCCAACAGGGTGGCATCCCCAAGAGAGTACATCGTGTGGCTAATCACAGCCGCGAATGACATGCCTTTGATCAGAATGATCCTTATTAGTTCACTCGCACCAGTTTTAGTTACGTCAACGGGTGCCTTGGACTTTGAAGCTTGGCGTAACAAGGTTGCGGCTGTCCCGCAGCGGCAGAGCCCCACGCACTGTGCTGATCCCTGTCGTCCTGTTGACTGCTCCCACGTCACGAGAAGTTGTGCAGCTGATCGGAGTAAGGTAATATCATTTACCTCTTTGTCTACTACGACGTACAGCTTTCATAGCGAGTAGACTACTTGCAGCGGGATACGGTCTATGATATCCACGACCAGCAACCCTGACCCTCCCTGTCAGACGCACCAATTGACGTTTCACACAGCCAGAGCTACGCCTTCGAAGACTGCCACATTGACTGGACCTAGAGCGCGTCAGCGAATTTGCATACTTGAAACCTAGTCGTACGCATAGTGGCATGTACAGACGATATAGGACGGCATACACTGGATTCAGGGTTAGTGGCTGGAGCTGAAGGCAATAAGAGACAGCGCATTGTGCAAGAGAGTGCATCCGCAGTCACTTCCTCGCGCACAGGTTGCTATGTCAGGCACAGACAAGAGAAGCGCATCTCTTCCTTGAGCATCGGCGACCATGCCGAAGGCTTACGATGTCAAGCATAACTACTGTGAGCCACCCTCGTCATTCGTGCCGCGTCCGCCTACTGATAACGCTCCACAGATGCCGACCTCGAACTTGCACCCACCGCAACTCTCGAAGAGGTGAAGAAGCAGTATCGCAAGCTTGCACTGTCGTATCACCCAGATCGCAACCCCGGCAAAGTGGAAGAATATATACCCAAATTCCAGGCCATCCAGGCTGCGCACGAGATTCTCGGAGATGCAGTGCAGAAAACCAAATATGACACAGACAGGCGGAAGGTTAGCCTCTACCCGGGACTCAGCACAAATGCTACAGGCGGTGGTGCACCACGAGGCAACCCGTACGCAGCCACTTCTGCATACCCACCTCCTCCGAGGCGAACACAGCCGAACCCATCGAGCCCGTATCCCAGCACACGACCGCAGCCGAATGCTGGCAGGCCTGCTGGAGCTGATCGTTTCTCGAGCTTCTCCACACGACCTGCGCCTACTGCGAAGCAGGCAGATGCAGATGGAGGACGTGCCAACGCCTTTAGAGCGTGGCAGAACATGAATAATGCGCAACAACAGTCTTCGTCTGCTCCAGGTGTGCCACCTCGAGATTCACAGCAGAAGCGTCCCGTGCCCGAGCGACCAATGCCACCACCCCGGCAAGACACGGCGTTCCCAGGGAGCTTTCCACAAGCCAAAGGACCACCTACGCCACCTGCAAGACCTACGCATGGCGACCGAGCGGAAGATCGTCGCTCAGCGTGGGCTGCATTCCAGAAAGCGGAGCCGAGCACACCAAGTGTATCTCGAAGTGCGACTACGCGGGCGTCGAAAAAGGCAGGGTTCGATCCTAATGCGCCAGGTTCTGACGAGAGAGCTGCGCCTAACAGCTCACACTACGCTCACCGTCATCGATCAGCAGACTTTGGTCGTCCTACGCAAATTCCTCCTCCACCACCAGGTCCACCTCCGTCAGGACCAACCTCTCCAACCTCTCCCCACGCACAGCGTCCATTCGCGGATCCTCTCAGACCGTTCAGAAGTCGGACGCACGAAGATGTGCCTTATGCAGAAGCTAAACGGGAGCGCACACCATACTCGTCATTCATTGGTGAGAAGACTGACTTCTCTGGCGACATGCGTCGCTCTTACAGCACGCGCGATGCGACGAAGTTAGCTGCAGATGATAATGACCCCCGCGCTCGAAGTAGCAGTCCTCCCAGACCATCGACCACCGGCCAGCCGAATAAGGGACCTTCTAAGCCACACTTCAGTGTCGGCAGCAACACGTCAAGTGAAGTCAGCTCGGACGAAGGTGCAGCGTCGTCTTCCGCACAAGAGACGAGCGACTCGGTTCCGCTCAGAGATCGCCCGAAGAGGGTACCCACATCACCCAGTAGACGCTTCCATGGCGCTTCCAATGCAACATCAGCATCGCCGCTGAACGGACCTGGACCCGGAAGCTTAGGCGCACCGCCGCAGAAGAGCGCCTCTAATATGTACGTTGGTGATGATTTCATACCTCATGCTTCTTCTGCGCGCTCTCATTTCAGCTCGCGTGACTGGGTTCGACAAAGGTACGGCTCTGCTTCAACATGCGGAGCCGAGAACAATAGCAAAAGCTCTGTGCCATCCTGGGCAGTGCCATCGACCGTCACGCCCACCGCACATTATTCTGAAGACGCTCTGCGAAAGCCTTCGGGGCTGCCGAAAACCGCGGATCTGCTTGATCTTATGTCTAAAGATCCTCTGCTATGTACTGCCAGTGTCACAGAGCAGCGAGGCTATTTCTACCTGCGTGACAAGCTGCGCATAGCATATGGTGCCCTACCCGAGAATCTGGATTTGGATGCGTTTCGCAAGCTCGCATCAACTGCGAAAGTCGGCATCTTGAGCAGTATTCCTGTCATTGACAGTGCAACGCGAGACGTTCTTCCTTTACTCACCCCTGCAGATGCCCTCAAGATAGCGCAATATGCTGATGATCTCTCTTCGCGTGGCAGATTTTCCTTCCCCGTCGATCACGCCACCTTTCAACCGACGACCAACGGCAAGAGCCGAAGTGAGGAGAACATAAATACGAAGTTCTCGTCGGAAGGATGGGATGGGACGTTCTCGGGCACTGCAGACTACTTCGCAGCACCTCGGGGGACAGGCTCGAGGAAGGGATCACCACTTAGCAGGAATGGTCAGAAGCCGAGCACGAGGGCTGCGACTGCACAGTACCCAAGTCCTCCGGGTGTCGCGACTAGCACCACGATGCCACCACCGCCACGACCTACTGTGTCTGCAGCGGACACTCCCAGGTCAGAGAACGATGGTTCTAAAGGTCAAGTGAAGTTTAGCGCAGAAGAATGGCAGAAAACTTTCAGCGACTCATCGTGGAGCTGGCCGCCACCGCCGCCTAAGCCGCAGACGGGTGCACCTGACGGATCTTCGAAGTCCAAGCGGCCGAACAGAAAGTCAAGTCGAGGAAGCGCTAGAGGTGGCTTTGCCTCGAATGGCGAGAGTCAGCCAACAAGTGCAGGCGAAGCGAGTAACGGCAATGGTGCGACAGATCCGCCGACCTTCCACATGGAAGAGCCGGAGCCGATGGAAATCGACAATGACGGCTCGCCCGCCACTGCGGCACCTACATCAGCGTCACAGCCTCGCGAGCCACGCCTTGTGTCTGTTCCAGTTCCAGCGTGGCGTGAGAGGGCGCACCCTGCTCAGACCAACGGTCATCGCCGCAACGTCTCCTCCGGTACCCACAATCAAACTATCAAGACATCCCTCGACGACCTTGCACACGTTGCACCCTTCAACAGTACAGCGTCATCTGCACCGCTCACAGACCTCAATCACCTTGCCGCCAGCCTTCCGTTTCCATCACAAGCTTCGACAACTCTGCCCACGAATCCGCAGAACCCACAGATACTGAAGACGCCTGTTGTCCCTATGCCACCCAAAGCTCCCACCCGTCTCAGCAAAGCAACCTGGCACCAATACTCCGCCAACTTCGCAGTCTACCTCCGCGCCTGGCACAGCTTCAACAACGCGATGCTCTCGCATTTTGCAGCCCGCGAGTCGCAGAATCAAGCCAGAATGAAAGGCGGAATGGCCTGGCTGGAGGCTAGTGGCGATGTCTTGGGAAGTGGGCAAGGAGCTGGTGGATGGGGCGAGTTCTCGAAGGGTGTCAGGGAGGATCGTGTTGTGAGGGAGGTGTGGAATGTGGGCGTCGAGAGATTCGGAGAGGCTGTGGGTGGGTTCGAGGAGTGTAGGGAGAAGGTCAGGAAGATTTGTGGGCTGGGGATGCTGGCCGAGAGGTGAATGCGTTGACGTGGAAGAGCACGAGACTTGGGCATGGGATGTATGAGCTTGGTGCTTGTACCGAAGACTCGTGCAAAGTGCCACGGAAGATGAGATGGAAGTGGGGTGTTGCGCACGCAGCAAGCTGTTCCACGCTCTGGTACTGGTCCCATGATACAGCGAGGCGTTGGCTTTGGAGTTCATGGCATAGATACCACTCAGCATACTGGCGCTTGGAAGCAGCCACGCAAGAATAGACTATTGCGTTTTCTTCGAGGCGTTCACCATCTGGTGATTACAAGGTGGTGATCGCGAGTCATGCTTGCACGGCGGAATCCACACAGAATGTCTTGTGGAACCAGTACGCAGCATCTAGAGTAGTGCAGGTACCAGCGCAATCTGCGGAGCTATTCACGTCCGAGGCGATGCATAAAAGAAATTCGTTCGCTGACAACGTGTCGCGGATATTGTCTAGGGCAAGGTATGAGACAGCTCCAGTCCTTGGCCATCGCTTGGCAGGCGCTTGCGACAGGGCTGTGAAGGCTTATCTTCTACTCACGCTCTCTACCACGCAACGGACATGTCTGTGCTAGATGAACGGACGTTCGAAGGAAGGGTCCTTCGGTGTGTGGGCATGTTGGTGTTTCTTGGTACTCTATTACGGGTATGGAAGGATCGTGGTCGAGACAAGCGTGTTGATGCGGAGGCTGGGTCCGTGTTATGAAGAACTCCAGAGACAACGAGGGCAGGTACATGAACGGTAGGTGTCTGCTCTGGACAAGACAGTTCGATAGCAGCACATCTTCTTGTCCTTGCAAGTTTCTTTCCTGCCTTCTCTACGCTCATTTGATACGGCTTGCTTTCCTTACACGCTCCTTATATCAATACAGCTCGCAGAGAAGCATCGCTCGCCCGTCATGGTAGTCACGTTATCCCGCTGGTCCACGGCCAGCGCCACCGCACTTCTACTCGTCACCGCTCTACAGCCAGTTCACGCCGCTATGCCCCAAGAGCTCCGCGACCGCAAGCTGCCTGATTGCGACGCTACTACCTACGAAGATTGGGATACCCTCGAAAACAAAGGCATCTTCTGGAGAGACCTCGGCACTGAAACATTCGCCGATGACTATATCGACTCACGCCCGGATGGTGACTACACCGACTGGGCTGCCAACATGCTGGAAGAACTCATCCCGAAGTACTCCCAAGCGGACTTCGACTGCACTGACCCCGACGGACTGTGCATCGTGAAGGCCTCTTGCGAAGACTTCAACGCAGTCGGCAAAGGCGGGCTGTACTATATGTACGAGTCAATGCAAAACCTGCACGCCTTCAGCAAGGCTTACAAGACTAAGCTGAATGAAGCGGCGTTCGGGACTGCGCAGCAAGTGGGCAATATGGCGAAAGACCTCAAGTTGCCAGATGGCGAGGCGGACACTCCGCTCGATATTTTCGCCATTCTCAGCGGCGCAGCTAGTATCGGCAGTGCGTTGACGGCTGCAAACCCGCTCGTAGCAGGAGGGTTTGGGGTGATCAGCGGCGCCCTTGGAGCGCTTGGACAGTTCCAACCGAAGCCGTACGTATCGCGGTATCGATTCTCGAGCGTCATCGACTGACTCTATCGTGCAGACAAACACCTCCTGATGTCGGAGCCGAGGCACGGGCGACGATCGATGGCATGGTAGGCGATGGCATTAAGGCCCTGCAGGACAATATCGGGATCATAACATCATCTGTGTTTGGCAAGGTCGGCGCTAAGCAAGACGATATTCCCATGATCATGCGGACTGGTGGTGGCGCAAGGCACCCGGCTGTACAGGTCTTTGGGTGGGGTAATTGGGTCAAGGACCACGCCACAGAAGGTCTGACTAAAATCGTTGCGAAGCAGAAGGAGAAGACTGTAAGTCGCACCCTTTTGCTATGAGCAAGTCACTTCTTTCTCGATCGACGCTGATAGTGACAACAGGACCAAGCTCTGCTCTGGCAAATGGCCCGCCTATTCAAAAAAGTCTATATCGTCATCCGCGACGATACCGCAGTCAAAAACTGCAACGGCAAAACCAAAGTCTGGGACGCCGATACCTCGCGCTGTCTCGATATGTTCTCCTGGAACGGCGTCAGCGGCTCCACGCTAGGGGTTGCGAACGACATAATCGACATCTGGGGCGACTACGGCATGGATCCCCTCGCCACAATGCGGAATGCCGTTGATTGCTGGGAGGCCAGCGGCGGCAAAGTGGGCACCGTCCAGGTCAATGAAGTTTGGGACACTGATATGGCGCCGCGATGTTTCTTTGGGATGGAGGTCGTGAAGGGGAAGTATACGGATGATGCTAAGGGGATGATGTGGATGGCGGGGGATTTTCCGGGGCAGGAGGGTATGGACGGGAGGAAACTTTGGCCGGTGGAGAAGTGTCTGGCGAGACAGGATAGGCAGGAGGGGGAGTGTGAGTATACTTGGAATGAGGGTGATGGGACGGAGAAGAGGGACGTGTACTCGTTTCGCTAGATTCGATCTAGCCATGGCGTTAAAAGGGAGCTTACAGATCGTGGTATTCGGAAGCGGTCGGTATCTGCAGATATACCTAAGTATTGGAGACGCTGAGATCCGGGCAGAAGCATGCGGTACCGTCCTTTCGAGGCGCAGCGGATGATAGAAGTGGAGGGCAGGCATTACCCTCGGAGTTTTCTTCCATACATACGCAGTGTCACTCTCCGAATCCCTCAAATCCGCCCTCGTCCTCTTCAGCCCTCTGCGTCCGTTCCCTAACTACACGGATCATCTCCTGCAATTCCATCTCCTCCACCCTCTCGGTTTCCGTCATCTTACCGGTCCTCTCCTTCCCTCGCCGGACTTCCTTCTTCTCCCTCCTCCCCTCCCGCAAAGCCTTAGCGTCTTTCTTCGCGCTCCAAGCCCGCTCGCCTCTACGCCTCAGATCTGCAGCCGCACCACCAGATTTGCCGGCACCGCTGTGCTCTCCGCTGGCATACGAGGCATTGAGAGCAAGGCGCTTGGCTTCCTTGGCTGAATTTGCATACGCCAGAGCCTCTAGATCAAATGTCTCCGGCATCTCAAGCCCCAAAGTCCGATCCTTCACCGCCTCAGGTAGATTCCGCTTCAGCTCTGGCATCTTCGGCCATCTGAGCAGACCCCAAGCTTTGCCCACATCCGCCCAGTCGATCTTCTTGATGCTGAAGAAGTCTGCAGGCAATGTTTTGCTGTAAGCTTGCACCCAGCTTACGAAAGCTTTCTGTGCGCGATCGTGAAGTTCGCGTTTCTGCATTACAGCTTCGCGGATTTGGGCAGTCATTGCTTCGGCTTCGGAATCCGAGATTGAGATCAAGGGAGCGTAGGACTCGAGTTTCGTGCCTTGCACGTCGAGGTACTTCATGTAATCTTCCGCGTTGCTCTCATTGAAAATCGTGACCGCCATGCCGCGCTTGCCTGCTCGTCCGGAGCGACCGCAGCGGTGGATGAAGTCTTTGGGCTGGCTGGGGAGATCGAGCTGCACTACGAGATCGACGTCTGAGATGTCTATACCGCGTGCTAGGACGTCTGTAGTGAGTAGGACGGCGGGCTCTGAGGCGTCTCGGAAGCGTTGGAGGTTCTTTGCTCGGATGTCGGCTTTGTGGTCGCCGTGCATTGGGTAGACCGAGACATTTAGCAGGGAGGGGAGGATGCGGTCCCAGTAGTCTACACCTGCTCGTGTCGAGACGTAGACGATCCCTTTTTGTGCGCCAGATTGCTCGAGTATGCATTTTAGTGTCGGTAGCTTGTGACTTGCTTTGCAAGTCACGTAGCACAGGCGAAGGCTCTCTGGTGTGCGTTTGTCAAGCGCGCCTGACTTGCTGCGCACCTTGGCGCTGATCTTGAATGGGTATCGCATGCCAACGCGCACGAGTTCATTGACCGCTTCTGATACAGATGCGCTAAAAAGTCCAGTGCGACGCTCCTTCGGCACCACGTCAAGGATCTGCTGAAGATCGGCTTGAAAATTAGGATCCAGTAGTCGGTCTGCTTCATCCAGTACTAGTAAATCAAACCAGTGACGTTTCAATTGTACTCGACTCGACTGGAGCACCTCGACTAGTCGCTTAGGTGTGGCAATGAGCACATTCGGATTCAGGTCGGAGAAGGCTGCCAGATCCTCTTGTAGCTTCATACGACCGCCAATGAGTAGCTGAGGGATGATATACGGTCCTGACGGAAGCGGAGGAGGGGGCTCGGCATCCTCATCGTCGCTCATAAGGGCATCTGCGGAGTTGCCTTGCTTCGATCGCAGATAGGCTGCTGAAGGCTGATGGAAGTTCAGCAAAGCTTTCATGACATCGTAGATCTGTGACGCCAGTTCTTTAGTCGGTGCGACAACGATCGATCGAATGTAGCCTTTCTTGTTTGGTTCTTCGAGACGAAGTAGGCGTTCCACAATTGGGATAAGGAAGCTAAGAGTTTTGCCACTCCCAGTCACTGCCTATGCATGCGATTAGCATTGATAGGTCGAGGCGAAGACACGAACACTCACTTCTACTACGAGATCCTTGTTGCCCATCAGGAGTGGTATGGCCATCGCCTGCACAGGGGTTGTCCGCGCAAAGCCGCTGCCTTTTGCAAAGTCCAGGATCCACATTGACAATTCGGGCGTGAGCGCCTCGAACGACTTGGGCTGCTTCTTGACGGCATCATCAGTGGCCATGATGGTGTGTATGGCACGATGTAGGATGTGTTAGTGGCCACGGTCGATGCTGAGGTGGAGCACGAGGTCAAAGCAAAAAGATCGAAGCTGGGCTTTACTTCAGATAAGGCACGTCCCGTTTCGGACCGTGCAGCCTCTTTAGAAGCTTGTCATATGCAAGACTCGGCATTGGGAAGGTCGCGAATCACGTCATCCGTTGAGAGGTATCACAATCAGCAACAGCGATGTAGTCCACATATTCGCTCTGCCGTCCTCATCACTGGCAGATAAACTCAAGGTCACTGTCGCGACCATGTCGCCCGACCGAGGATCGCCCCGCCGCAGTTCCACCACCTCCCACGTGTCCGAGTCGGACGAACCCTCACGTGCACCGTCTCATGAGATGCTGCACTCGGAACCATCCGAATGCTTCCTTGCCATCCGCTCGGAACAACCACAGTTCACCCCCCGCGCCCTTGTCCTCGGCCTGGTCATAGGTGTGCTGATAGCCTTCAGTAACACCTACTTTGGTCTCCAAACAGGATGGATTTCCGGGATGGCCATGCCGAGTGCGTTGATTGGCTTCGCATACTTCAAGGGATTGCGTGCGCTCATGAGCGGGCTTGGTGAGGGGTTCGGGAGGCTAGGGTGGGGAGAGGGCTTCAGTGAGGTGGAAAATGTGCTTGTGCAGACAGTAGCAGGGAGTGTGGGGACCATGCCCTTGGGATGTGGGTTCGTTGGGGTGATCCCAGCACTTGAGTACTTGCTCAAGCCCGGGGAGACGCCGAGGGAGATGGTAGCAGATCCGGGTGTGATCAACGTGTTGGCCGTGGGCGACAAGACGGGCGGTTTCCAATTGCCGCTAAGCAAGCTTGTGCTGTGGGCGTTGGGCATCTGCTTTTTTGGCGTGGTATTTGCAGTGCCGTTGAGGAAGGAGGTGATCGTAAGAGAGAAGCTGAAATTTCCGTCTGGCACGGCGACTGCTCTGATGATCAGTGTGCTACATGGCGGGGAGAAGGGCGAAGAGAAGAAAGATGCTGATCGTGAGGAGGACGAGGAAGAGGGCAGAGCCCTCATCGACGAAAGTAATGGCGAGAGTGGCGGAACAAATGCTCACGAGCAGGCTATGAAGCAAGACTGGAAACGACAGATACGACTATTAACGACTTCTTTTGGCGTCAGCGGCGCATATACCCTAATTTCGTATTTCATTCCACAACTTCACGCATTGCCGATCTTCGGCACATATCTCTCCAACAAGTGGCTCTGGGAGCTCAATCCATCGCCGGCTTATGTTGGGCAAGGGATTATCATGGGTCCGGCCACAACTATACACATGCTGCTGGGAGCCATTCTAGGCTGGGGAGTCCTTTCACCCCTGGCGAAGCATCAAGGCTGGGCAAGCGGCGATGTGGGAGACTGGAACACGGGCTCGAAGGGTTGGATTGTCTGGATTAGTTTGGCCATCATGCTGGCAGACGCAATCGTGAGTCTGGGCTGGCTGGTCTTACGCCCGTCTATCTGGTACAGTCGCTATTACGGACCTCAGATCTTCCGTGGCGTCCGCGAGCACGGCCTCAAGAATTACCTTCTCAACCTCAGCAATCCTAAGATGCGCGGCTACAGTCCCGTGAACCTCTCGGACGATCCACGAACGGCATCGAAACAAGCCAAGAGCGATAATCCGCCGGAGGAGGAAGAGCACGACGCCCCGCCCGAGCACCTTATCGGCGTCAAGACTACAGTAGTCGGCGCCATCCTCTCCCTCACGTTTTGCGTGGTCGCAGTCCGCATAGCCTTCAACGCCATCCTCTCGATACCCCTAACACTCTATGCTCTCGTCCTCGCTCTTCTGCTCTCGATCATGGGTGTCCGCGCCTTAGGCGAAACAGACCTCAATCCCGTCTCCGGCATCTCAAAGCTCACGCAACTCCTTTTTGCTTTCGTCACTCCGTCTTCGAACCCAAATGCTGTGGTGATCAACCTTCTCGCCGGAGCAATCTCAGAAGCCGGCGCGTTGCAAGCTGGCGATCTCCTGCAGGATCTCAAGACCGGCCATCTCCTCGGTGCAAGCCCGAAAGCGCAGTTCTGGGGTCAGTTGATCGGGAGTGCGGTAGGTGCGGTGGTCAGCGCCTGTGTCTACAAACTCTACACAGCTGTGTACACAATCCCGTCAGGCATGTTCCAAGTCCCCACAGCCTACGTCTGGGTCTTCACCGCGCGACTCGTGACAGGTTCCGGCTTGCCGCCGCACGCGCCCGTCTTTGCAGGAGGCGCTGCTGCAGTCTTCGCTGTGCTTACAATTGTAAGGATCTACGGCAATGCGAGAAAGGCATGGTGGGTCAGCTACGTGCCTGGTGGGATCGCCGTGGCGGTTGGGATGTACAACACCCCTAGCTTCACGCTCGCGAGGACTGCAGGCGGTGTGCTGGCTTGGTGGTGGACTACCTGGAAGGGTAGGGCGGAGACACCCGTGATTGTCCTGGCTAGCGGACTGATACTGGGAGAAGGGCTTTTCTCCATTGTGAATCTAGGGCTGGCTAGTGGGAGCGTGGGACATCTGTGATAGTCTAAGTTTCGAGTCTCATGAGCCACTTAATTGTGCAGGACTGTCTCATACAGAGTATTCCACTGCTGATTCCAAGAGCTCATACCTTCTATGACAAAGCCACACCACGTGCTGTGCTTGTACACAAGTCTGGACACTTTTGAGCTACTACAAGCGCACTCGTAACACTTAATGTATCGGTCGACATCGGTGAGAGGGCCAGGAGTTCTTAGCCTCCCTAAGTAAACGCGATTCTCTCGTAGACATAGCATGAAGAAACGCCACTGCCACGGACGAGTCGATAGGATCACAACCCGCGGTCCAAAGTCTCGGAGCAGCAGAAATGATTGTCTTCGTTTGCAAGGTGCCACCAGATTTATCAGGAATTATGCGCTGGTCTACAAAGTTCAAAGCAAGCGTGCTCGGCACGCCGGCGACTTCATTCATCTTTGGTGTAGTCCGAACTCTGCCGCCAACCTTTGCCATACCAGAATACCAGCAAAGGGATAGGCGCTAGAAGTAGGCATACAGCGGCCAAGACCATGAAGCCCCAGCCATACCCAATTGCCTCCGTGAGTGGTGTCGTCAATAAGGGCAGAAAGGTACCCATAAGGCAGCGTGTTATAAGCATCGCAGTCAAGGCGGATGCAGAGTACTCGCCAAATGCATCCACAACGAAAACCATCAGACCTGTGACACTCAGCACCAGGCAGAATCCCATCATTGCTACCGCCACAAGCAGGAGGGGTGCGGGCAGCACGAGCGCTGCAACCCAGCCATAAGTTGCCACGGCGATCGGGAGACAGAACGCTCCGACGATAGTCAAGGGCAGGCGATTCTCTGGACCGGAGCTATACGCTTCGGACTTCTGTAGGCGTACATAGATACGGTCCACCAAGAGATTGCAGACCACGAGGCCACTGGCGGAGCCGACGCTGAAGCTCATGAACGATGTGCCAATGAGGGCTGGCGGAAACTTATACTGCCTTTGCAGTATATCCGGCAAAGTAGTCGACATTATATAGAAGAATGTAAACGCCACACTCCCGTACAAAGCTAGCGCTTTGAGGATGGAGGAGCTCCAGAAGACGCTGGCAGGTCGAGTCATCGATGTCCAGACTGCGACTTCGGTACGGCTAAGGGTGCGCACCAGTGAGAGGTCCTCGGCGTCTGACTTGCGCTGCCTAGATTGCTTTTGTAGGATCACAACCTTGTAGGTCTCGCGCAGCAATGTGATGATCAAGATCTCTGCGATGACGGCCAGGATCAAGCTCATGTACATAATCCAGCGCCAGCCGACGTTCTGGGCTAGCGTACCAGCGATAGCAGGCCCGACAGCACCTCCAAGCAGTGGCGCAAGCATTGTAGCCGACATGGCCGTGCCTCTGTGCTCCGGAGGAAACATGTCCCCAATAATTGCTGGGTTGAGGACATTGGTAGCGACAGCGCAGCCAGTGAGGAATCGTGAGAAGACCAGTACATTGACACTCTGACTGAGCGCACTGACAACGATGCCGATGATGAATAGGACGTTCGCTGCATTGAGGACAGGGTATCGGCCGTAGATCTCCGATAGAGGTGCGATGAGCAGCGGTCCTGCTGCTTCGCCTAGCTCCCAGATCGTTACAAGCAGTACGGACGCTGATCGACTCCCTTCTCCATGGTTTAGGTCTGCAATCATCTCACTAGCCACTGGTACAACTGAGATGCAGGTGAAGGTGCTATCGGACGTTAGCTCCTGCTGTGCGGCACAAATTAGCGAGCGACTCACACAGTGAACGCCATGAACGCCAAAAGCATCACCAATCCTCGCCTGTACGCCAGAGACCAATTCTCCGGCAATGCATCGTTCTTCTTGGGCTCAACTTCGTCAATTGACTCGTCAGACTCTGATTCGACGCCATTGGCCTGCAGCAGCGGCTCCCGCTCATCATTGACCATCTCAGCCAACGCCGCTCCACGATATAAACGTCGCAACAAGATGCAAAGATTGCGAAAAGCCTGACATCTTGGCCAATACTGCTACAATGTACTGCGGAGGGCGGTCTCTGATATCGCGTAATCGGGTACCCACAAATATCGCGAGGGTCCATTCTATGAGCAGCCTTGGCAGCTCAGTATGGCAATCCGAACCGACACGATGTCAGATATAATGTTTGCATACCAGAGTGAATTACAATACCGTCAGCCATACGATGAGAGCAACCTAGCTCTCGTTGATCGTGCCATTTTCCCTGAGTATCACTCAATGGCCTGTGTACGTAAGAAGATGAGTACCTGACGTCTACCTCGCACGATGCAGAAGCACTTCATCCTAGAGCAGTGCTGGAAGAGGATTGCGCTATAGCTGCGCAAACATATATTAAGCCAGAGCGCCCATCGGATCCCACAAGGGCAGGACCTTCGGCTTCTGCTTCAGTATATCCCTCACTTCCTTTGACACAGCGTCGGGATGCACGACTGCCTGATATACGAACTCGTCCATCCACTTATCAATCATGACAAAGTAGCCATCGGTGCCGACGGTATCTGACCAGCTGTTCTCCACTCGCCATCTCACTGGCTTGCCATCAGGGTCCAGATGCACAGCAGTGAGTACCATAGCATGTGTCATGGCACTTTCACCAGTCTGTAGGCGTTGTGCTTTTGTCAGTCCAAGCTTGATGTCGAAGCCAAGCTCGTAGTCGATCAGATCAGTGTCCATGATCCCATAGCTGGAGTCTGATTGTTTGCCGACGTCGCTGCCGAAGAAGATTGGTTGCCCAGCTTTCAGCATTGCCACGCACGCAGACTTGAGTATGTGACTATCGACGTTGACGTAGGTGATTGGCTGACCTCGCCACACATTTCCCAGTAAATCGACTGTTAGAAGTTGACCGTATTCGTTACGCGGATCGTTGATGAGCGAAAAGTACTTCTTCACTTCGATCGGTGCGGCGAATTCGAGTGGTGTCATTGTGACGGTCCTTTGTGCTTTCTTACTATCGTAGTACTCCCAGGTGAAGGGCTTGTCGGCAGGTGGAGGCGGACCAAGGGTGATTGTAAGAATGCGAACAATGTCTTGCATCATGCGTTGCTTTGCCTCTACAATGTCGGAAGCAGAGGCTCCTTTGTTCTTGAGAGCTCTCAAGATCAGCGCGTCTTGACGGAGCTTTGTGGTGATCAGCGAGTCCATCGGACGACTGGCTCTGGCATTGAAAGAGTCTGGGTAGAGTGTCTGTGGCACAAGGCCATATCTGTGGACCGTTAACGTTGACTCGCGTGGCATACAAAGGCAATTGTCTTACTTCGACACAAGGTTGACAATCATGTCCCATTGTCCACCATCGCCAACCGGCGAACTGGTCAACGTCGATACGAGACGCGAGTCGATGTCTTGGTCTGCTGTAAGCAGTGTTGTTTCGAGAAAGTAGTTAGCCTTCTCGACTTTGTCCCAGAAGAACAAGTAAGCTTGGCTCAACTCGAACTTTTGCAGCTTGTACTTCTTCGACAAAGCAATGCGGAAGACATTCGTAGCCGCAAAGATCCAACATCGACCACTTGCTCGTTGATTCGTGACAGGCGTGATCTCTTGAGGGATGGAGACATTGAAGACCTGGCGATCAGCTACGATCGTCGATGGCCGCTCAAGCACGGCGTTGATGTTGTTCTTGGACAAAGCAGCCAAGCTTAGCTGGTTCTTTGGGTCTTTCAAGATGTCTACAATGTACTCTTGTACTCGAGTCGCGGAAACAGAGCTCAGATCGCGAGACGATAGTACACCACGCGTAATCGACGATGGCTTGCCGTGGGAGATTCGGAGAGCGTCAAACTTCTCGTCGAGAGTAGTATATGGTGGTGGCTCGACCGCGACTCGACGAACAGGGCGCTCCACTGATTGCGCGGCGCCCATGGCTTCGTGTCTCTCAAGGTAATCCTTCGGGAGACTCTGCTGCTATATGCTCAGTTGAGGCAGTGATGCTTTGGTCGGTGGTGTCCGTGGAAGCCTGATCCAGCTCGAGCCAGCTTGTCAATGATACGGGAAACAAAAGTCCTATGTCAAGTCTTGCAGTGAGGCCTGAGAGATTGAAAATGTGATGTGGACGCGTTCATGTACATGCTATCGCGCGACACCCATCGAGGTGGTTGGCCCCGGATCGGGCAGGTCGATGAACATGAAGAGCTTGAGCACGGACATCATCGATGTGTGAGCGCCTACAATCCGCCATTCGAGGTACGCATGCTCAATCGGCCACGACATCGCATGGAACGACGCCAGTCGATACGAAGAACTGTGTTTGCGCAGACAAAGTTGTAGTATAGCGATGAGGACTGGAGACGATGTGTACAAGATGCAAGGCGACCTCAATCCCGAGCCGCGCGGAGCGTGGCTT
>JAVRRP010000095.1:0-31258 GCA_036872775.1 Oleoguttula sp. CCFEE 5521
GTCGATATCTGACACTGAACGAACGGCACAGAACTCAAAAATGTCGAGGTTTCCGCGACAGTACACTTCATATTTCTGGCAGTAATGATGCCTGATGCTGTCAATACCATTTAAAAAGCTGCCTGTTGCCTGTTACAACCACATTCTAGCCATGAGATCTCCTGCCACTTAGCCTGGAATACGATCACCGTGGGGTACGCCTCAATAGATGCGCGTTAAGAATTTGCGCGCATCGATTTTGGGGGTGCTAGCCGTGAAGCTGGTCGAAGTTCGTGTGTTGGTGGTTGACGAATCGAGTGTCGTGCCGCCGGCGATCTCAGTCTGCGGATTGTCCTCGCCATCTGACATAATAGTGTCTGGATGGATATCACCCGCCACATCGCTGACGGTGCCTAGCTCGGCAGACAATTTCTGCACAGCTTTGTCAGCGTGGTATTCCGCACAGTCTCTACAAGCACCAGTAGACAATACCATCACATCCTTCTTCAACACGCCGAGCTTGCCAGCATGACACGTACGGGCGGCTTTGGCATCTTGCAAGCGGCTTGCGTAGTCCTTGATGCCGTTCTCTAGGGCCGAGATGGTATCGTCATCTACGCTCAGGCGGCCCTATACTTCTACACACGTCCGCTAAGTTCCGTGATCCTCTGGAGGTTGATATTGAAGCTGGAAGCCATCACTGATTTCGGACGGTCAGTATGACGGTGGTCGGACGCGTTGACGACATGACCGATCTCTAGTGAACGTGACAAGCTGCCACCACGCTAACAATGGAAAGGATGAGAACCCTGCGAGTGAAGGAAGGAAGGAAGGAACGATGGAGAGCTGCGACAAGGTTCGTCCCATGTGGTTGTCCATCGTGCTCACGATATGTCTTTATATCAAGTTCGTAGTGCAAGCTTGCACATCGGACGCGCACAGCCAGCTCCTACAAGCGCTACGCAGCAGGCCCTTCCATCACTATATGCCCACCCCAAAGTGTACAACCGCGCTTGATCCGATAATCGATACGGGCGTAGAGCAAGCACCATGCCCCTGTCATCATAACTAGCGCCATACACAATTAGCTCCCGGTGCGCTCCAACCCCAGTATCGCGCAAATGTGACGATGCGGATTGAGTAGCGCAAGGTTCTCATGCACTGTTGCTGTCACTGATATCGGCGAACTGAACAAGTCGCCAAAGGTCGGCTTCTTTTCACTTGGCGGCGCGGTCTTAGCGCGGCCATACCCAGGGTCTGCCATTGCGGCAGATGGGGCAATCGTAAGCTGCGATTGCAGGCCGGCGTCCGAGCATGGAACGTTCGCAGCTCGAGCGGCAATGGCGAAGTAGCCAATACGTTCGATCCGGCGATCTGTGGGATTTTAACCAGCCTGCATCAGGTCGATGTCGCGAGCTGAAAAAGTGCGCATGTTGCAGAACCCAGCAAGACCCGCATGTGTGATGGCATCGTAACTCTCCTTTGCATAAGCTCGGAAAGCCATCTCACTTTGCATGAATTCAGAGCTATCACGCACAGCGTTGGCGGCGATGTCTTTGCAGGTGAGCTCGACCCAAATCCCATCTACTTCGACGACAGTCGGATAATCTAGGTGAATGAACTTTGTCGGCTTTTCGAGGGGTCTGCGAAGCTGTGATGTAACAGAGTCGGAATCGATACTGCCATTGGGAGCTGGAGTATCATTGGGGTGGTCCGCCTTCTGGATGGGATGGTTGCGCGCTCGCTGACCAGCCTTGAGAAAAGCAACGTACACGTTGGAGACTGCGCGCGGGGTGCAGTAGATATGCACCGCGCTGTTCTCGGGTGATAGCCCACCATGGCCGCGATTGTAGTGAGGCGGAAAGCCGCGGACGCCCTTTATGAAACGTGGGCCGGGCACGCAATTGATCCCGCATCGTCGACGCGTGAGCTCCTGCTACTCACCATCGATCTTGACAACAGCCGCGAAGCATCCGTGAATCGTCCGAAACCCCCTCACGAGCGTGCCGCGCCGTTCCCTAGTTCGGCCAACATGACCGTCGGTCGGCTCAATCGTCGGCTCAGGCGTACTCATAGTCTAGTCTTCATCTGTCGTGGCGGACACGTCTTCCTCCTTGATTTCTTCCTCGTCTAAGCTCACGAGATTGACGGGCTTGGTAGCTGACGCCTCTCTCCACTCACCCAGGCTGGCACCAGCTACCTGGATGTCCGAGTCAGTAAAAGCCGTGCAGTTTTGTTCTTCACGAAGCATACTGTGAGCTTTGTCTTAAGCTGGCTTAGCTCGGCCTGATGTCGGGCTTCTTTCGCTTCAGAATCACGCAGGGCTATCTTGATCTCTCTGATGCTGGTCGTGTCGCTATCGATATGCGCTTGCGCTCGCTCTACATCAGCTCAGCGATCTCCAGGCGCTTCTGCTCGAATGTTGCAGCCGTGTTTGCCAGCTTGTGGGCGACGATGTCGCTCAGCAGTCTGGGATGGACGGAGCCGGAAATTGGAGCGGATGGATCTTGTTTTGTCTTGGCTCGATTTGACACGCCAAATGGCGGTACAAAAGCTGTCGATATGCATGGCGAGAAAAGGGCGACTGAGGCTAGCAATGTGGCTCAGCGCATCTCTGCGATACCGAGGAGAGCCTTAGGCTGTGATTCATAGTCGTCAAGAGTGCAATCACAAGCCTCGTAGGTGCTGCCCAAGAAAAGGTCGTTCTGAGCACGCACGTTCGTGCAGCGCCATAGAAACGTAACACCAGCTGTGCCATCCGCGAGAGAGAACTTGGAGACAGCCCACATCCGCTCGTGTCGCTTGTTGGTCCATTAGGGAAACAAGGGACGATCATCTCACGCTCCCCAACTGAGACGCATGCCCACTTCGATCCTCCATCTGCTGAGCCACTCTTGCTCCCTCCACAAATGACACCTCCTCACTCTCCTTCTTCTTTCTTCCCTCCTTTACCTCCTTCTTCCCCCCCTCCTTATCCCCAACCTCTGGCCAAAACGCCCTCTCAGCCCAAAGCACCTCTGCCTCCCAATCTCCTCACACTCCTCTCACTCCCATCTCCCCTCCTCGACCCCACTCCCAAATTTATTGGCCAGCCCCCCAACCCTCCCAACAAAAGCCTCGAACTCCTCCGAACTCCAGTTCGGGATGAACGCCCTTTGCATGACATCCTTCTCCTTCGCCTTTAGAGTCAAAATCCATCTTCGTAGCCGCGTATTTACAGCTCCTCATATGATGCTCCTCCCTGCCCCACAGCGCCACCAGCGTAACAGTCAACGGCCGATTCGGCGCAGCAGCTCCCACGAAGAAATCCTGATAAGCCCTCGTCTCCGACCGCCTGGATATCACACATCTCCCTTTCCACCCCTCAGACCTGGCAGTCTCCTCAATCAATCTCAGCTCCCGCTTCGCCAGCTCCAGTTCCTCGATGCAGATTTCCCCTACCCGCCATCCTAAGCTCTGTTCGCGGTCTGCGGCGCCGGGGAAGGGCAAGCGAGAGGATGGTGCCGAGAAAGTTCACGTAAGCGAGGAGGTAGAGGCGGTCTTGAGCGAGCCAGGCGATTAGGGAGGGGAGGGCGAGGGTGGATTGGGCGGCGGTGGTGAGGAAGGGGTGTTGGGTTGCGGAGTGGACGGGGAGAGGGAGGGAGCGCAGGAGGGATGAGGGTAAGAAGGGCATTGTTGGTGGACGTCGTCGGTACTGGGCGGACATTGGGCTTGTGAGGAGCATGTGGTACACGATTCTATGCGTACGTGGGGATGAGAAGTTGAGTAGCCGCACGTGAGGTCAAATTTGCACTAAGCTGGACAAGAGTCGCTCGGAGCGCGAGGACAACAAAGTTCACGGCGAGTACACTACTTATGCTCTAGCATAACACTCTCGAGTTGTGCGAAGCGGAAGCTGACTCCGCCAACCTTGCGTCATTGTCGCTGTACGCCCCATCCATTTATGCGCTTCGCTGAGCTAGGAAGATAGGCCTACGCCCTGCGACGCCATGAAGTCGTCCACTGCAGCGCAACACAGGCCTCTCGAGAGACATCTGCTGTACACGTTGATTTCGCAAGCCCGAATCGTGTCATCTTGCATCTCCGACCCTTACGCTCGGACGCCTCAGCCGTAGCCCCCAGCGCCTCCACCCAAAGCATTCAGCGAACTGCCATCAGATCCCAAAGAAGTCGAACCAATCCCCGATATTCAGTTTGGTAGGCGCGACGTTCCCGCCAAAGCCATTTCCACTACTAGCATTAGTCCCGTGATCGCTCTCCATGCCCCTACCAGCCCCAGCCGAACTTATATTGGGCGTATACGCCAATGCATTAGGGTCATTGGGATACGTCATCTGAGTCATAGGTGGCGGCTGCTGTTGTTGCTGCTGTGAGGGCAATGGTTGCGAGTGTTGCGGTGGCTGCTGCATCTGCGGCGCGACATGCTGCGACACTGAGCGAAGAGCGGGATCGAGAATGCCTTGTGGGGAGAGCAGAGGGAACATGCCGTTAGCTTCAGGCGGGAAAAGTTGGTCGGGTTGGTAATTCTGCCACAGATCTTCGGACAGCTTGGGCGAGTTTCGAGTGTGCAGGAACAGATCTGGACGTGTGCCAGGGTAGAAACCATTGAAGGGCGTGATAGGCCGCGTATTGCTTAGAGAGGCCCATGAAAGCGTCATTAGCTTTGAGGGGTGGCGCTTGGGGTGGTGCGGCTGAGAGTGTGAGGAGATGTTGTTGTTGCTGGGCTTGCGTCTGTCGCGGCAGCTCTCGCGATGGAGTCATTGCTGGCGATTGTGGGCGCGAGCGTTCGTACGACATTTGCGGTGCGGGCGGACCTTTAGAGTAACCCAGCTCCATGTCGTCAAACTTACGCTTTTGCGGTTCTGCCGGTTCTTCCGCGGTGATGTCTTTCGTATGAGATCTGCTGTGCCCATTTCGCTTGACTGTGCCCTGCTGTCGGCCAGGAGCTCCCTGAAGTCTTTCTTCGAGCATTTTGGTGCCCAAGATTGGTTCGAAGAGCGTATGCACCATCTTTGCAACGAGCCACACTTTCGAAACGTCCTTAAGTGCGTTCATGCATGTTCTTGTCCGCTGCTGTGTCAGTGACACTATCGACTGATTCGATGAGCGCATCTGATAGACGTGCATAATCAGTGCGGAAAACAGGCTGTAGACACTGCAATGCTGTTAGTGGGGCGTGCCTCAAAGAATAGGTTAGAGAGAGCTTACATGAACGCTGGCGTATGTCGAATCTGGTCATGCAGTGTCAACGTCTCGACAATCGCAGTGATCATCGCAGCCGCCTGATACGCAATCGTTCGAGATGGATATGCGGTCTCGTCGGCAAAGCCGTTTAGCCGCGCGGACGCCTCTGGACCAGCAGGAGGTATGTGCGCGCGATGCAGTAAGCAGAGTGTGGTGCTACGACATGTCAGTGGAATGCCAGACAGCTGTAGACTACCCGCGCTCACTAGTAGTTTGACTGTAGCAGTGCCGACCAGAAGTGATGCCGTTGCTGTTCCCACCGTACCTCGGGTGGGCAGTTCTGCAGCCAGTCTGCAAGCGCCATGTCGCTATATGTAAGGTCCAGGGCATTGTTCCGCCGCGTTTTCGATGCCATAGAGTATTGTTGTGAGAGCACCAAGCCCATGATTTCGCATAGCTTGACGTAGTTTATGAAGAACTGCACATGTATAGGGTTTGGGGCATGCTCTGCAGGTCGATCCGGTTCATCGTCGTAAAAGTCGTCTTCCGACAACATCTCCACATCGGAGTCCTCGATGTTGCACGTCACGGGTCGTCCGAGCGCTACGGCCACTGATCGGTCGCGGGTGAAGAGTGTCCACCATATTCGTTTCCAAAGTCGTTTGTCGGCTTGACTTAGCTGTGAATCTTCAACGCTGCGTATTGTCAGTCTCGTGTTGTAAGGACTGTGGCCCTCCACCTTCGCTTTGTATCGTGCGTGTCCCCAGTCCGCACCTTGGACACTGACCGCGGCCACGCCCCGAAGCGGCACACCTGACTCGTGGGCAGAAATGCACAAATATTGCAGACTGACCGCGCTTAAGGTAGCGAATCCACTTAGGCAATCTAATGAAACTCGTCACGACTTACCTCCGATGCATCCCCGACCCCTGCGCCACAATCATCGCAACTCGACTCCAGTAAGACACGTTTTTCGTAACATCTGCGGCGATGTCAGATTGTAGCGTCGTCGTGAGTTCATTCCAGGTAGCCTTACCTGCGGAATAGTCAGTATATCCGCAACACCTGAATGTCAGTAAGGACATGATATACCTTCCGGACCCTCCCAATACCACCCCATCAGTATCAACGCCTGCACGATCGTGACTCGATCATCTTCGTAATTCGCGTCGTAGAGTGCTTTCGCTCTCTTGTAGAATGTCATGGCAGCCGGTGTCGTGCTCCCATTTGCGTCCATCAGCTGGTAATTCGAACACACTCTGCTGCCCGCCAGTAGGATTGCCTGAAGTAGAAGCACACTCGGAGGATTCTTAGCATCCCGATACTGCCGCATGAACTTTGAGCGATTGATGACAGGGCAGATGGGTGCGATCCACCGGAAGTAGGCATCTACCAGCTCATCGCAGAGCGCGCGCGGAGGTAGCAGAAAGGCGCCGCGCTGGTGCAGGATGTTGATCTCTACATTGTCGAGTTCGTTTGCACGAGCTCTTGCGCCTCGGGCATTCTCCGGCAATGGGTAGTGGACTACGTCTCTTGCGCCGTTTTGATCTTGGATTAGCAGGGACAGATTCACAGATTCACCGAGGTATGCCACACGACCTGCTTCCTTGATCGGTGCACGAGCGAACTTAGGCTTCATGTACTGCGCCCAAGTATCATTGTGGAAACGTTGCCGATCGGCGTAGGTGTCGCTGAGCTCGGTTTCGGGCATACCAGCTTGGGAGTTAGAGAGGATCGTATCAGGGAAGTCTCGAGGACGGGCTGCGGGGACAGAATGATATGTAGTACCCGGTTGAGGGGCGGAAGGGGGTAGGTCATCGTTCTCGGCGCAGGACTCGCGACGCTCACTATGGAGGAGCATATGTGAGCTGAGCGATCTGGGGATGTCCGGTCCTTGTGCCGCCGCATGTACATACCTGCTCGACTCTTTCTTGCCGCCTGCGGTCTTCTTCCTCTTCGGCGTGGGGATCTTGCATTTGATAGAGAAGGCCACGCAATTTGTGCATGGCACTCCCAGGCTCGCGGCGTCACATCGGACCTTCCCATGTTGTAAGTGTTCCTGTCCTACAGCTCCATGTTCGTTCTGATCCAGTAGTATACCTTCCGGGCATGGCAAGTCTGCAGCTTCAGTCAGCATTGCTCAGTCACATGTCACAGCATTCACCATACCTTGCAAGCTCTCGATGCGCGCTGTCTTCTAAAGTTCGGGTGGCCTATGCAATACTATAATCAGCCTCCGCACTCGCGACGCATATCAGGTGCGCGAGCTGTATGTACCCGGTATCTGGCTGTTAGGCGCAGCAGTCTCTACAATGCCATTCATCTCCAGCGTGCTCGTGTCAGCCGGAGCAGCAAGACGCGGTACCGCCATGCTAGGGGTGCGGCCAAGGGCGTCGCTATGTAATATACGGCATGCAAGACGACATCACCGATGCTAGTGAGTTTAGGCGCACGCGAGAGTATGATGTATTTGCTACAGTTCCGTGTTACTGACTACCAGTCTGGACGTCAGCAAAGCTAACTTTCACGCTCAATCTGCACGATATGATGAACAAGCGATGACGCACTGACTATTATCCCGAAATCTGAGGTCTCTGCCGGGAATTCCGTAAGTGTGAAGCCACCACCAGAGTTCGACGACCATCGCACAGCACCACACAAGCTTCCGCTCTTTTGGCCAAGCGTCCAGTATGTCTTGATAAAGCAGGCCTAGAGTTGGCCGAGATTTACGTTGAAGACGCGCAACACCGTGAAATTCTCCCTCTCTGTAAGTCCGGCAAGAGAGCCCACGGACAACTCCAGTCCAGCCGCCGCTTGAGCACACCCTACGGCGATGATGGTGATCATAGAGTTGATGGAGATGCCTATTCAGACCCCAAACTCGATCCACGAGTGGTTTGTCTGCCCATATATGCAGGTCAGGATTTTGGCCATATGCTAGAATTGGATGTCGACACCGTTACCTCACGCTATGACAGCTAGATCAAGCACATACACATTTTGCGTATGTTATTAGACAGAGGCACGCTTCGCATAGCGGTGGAAAATTTTCCAACGCTCCGATGTACGCACAAGCGTGCTGCTTATGCGGTGACGCAGAAGGGACAGATTCGCCAAGGAATCATGGTTGCAGCGAATCACCAAAACGAAAATGTTGTCATCACCTCGGGGACCCCAAAATATATGTCCACTCAAATGGCTTTGGAGGAGACGGATGGTGGCACGCTCGCCACAGAACGCCATCGTGTATCTTGTCCTTGCGCTTGGTGAGGCGTGTTTGCAAAAAAGCACGCTGCCGGGAAGAGAAGAAGGCGCACCGACAGGATGGAATACAGGTTCGGGAAGCAGCGAGATCGCATGGCAGTACTTGACAGCTTCTGTTATGGCGGAACAACTTCGAGCCTCCGCAAATGGCTCAACCTCATTCGACTGTGCTGACTCCATATCACGGTCTCCGTCACGACCCCTCCAAACCCCAATATCAAACACGGCGTCTCTAAGGCCGTCCGTTTCTGACTCTCTCCCCGTACTCGCTTACTACGCAAAAGTAGCTGAGATGCTTGGAGAGCAAGGCGACGGTAACGACCTTATCCACGCTCAGATGTTCTCACTTGCTGGTCTGTACAAAGGTCAACTAGGTAGGGTCGGTGAAAGTATGAGCTGGATGACAACAGCTAGCCGGGTGGCAATGACTCTCCTTGACCCGTTCAAGCTATGCAACGAGAACTACTGGACGGCTCGCGGCGATATTCGTGAGAAGCTATCTGAGGGACAAGCCCGCATCCATGATCAAAGCGCGGCACACATCGTACTGGTTTCCTGTGCTTGTCTCCAACTTGAAAGTGATATTCTTGCCGACGTGCGTCTGCCGTATAGCGGCATCCAGAGCATCGAACATCATCTATTGATGCCGCAAAATAAATGTGAGGGCGAAGACAATGCCTGCAGCCACCTCCCACAATAGGCTCACTGGAAAGCAGATGACAACATCTTGATCTCCTACAGCGCGCAGCTATTTCTACGCCTGAAGCTTAACCAGATTTAACCGGAGGTGTACGGCTCTGACTGTCTCACCCAATCACCAGATCAAGTCCGCGCCACCCTTCGAGTGTTTGAACATGTTCTACATTCTTGGCGCCAGTCACTTCCATTTGGACATCATTGGGACGATTAGGAACAGCCGGCGGACAACGTTCTGGCTGCGCGATTGCGCGCAAAGTATTACGTAAGTCATGGAGTATTTTGAACCGCTCAAACAACAGACTTGACTCTTCGCCCAGGGTATGCTATATTCTCCCGTACGCGCAGTGTCGTGACAGCTTTGCGACCTGCTTGGGACTTTGATGGCGGGCTTCTGTAGCTCTATTGCGCGCTTCATCCCGCCACCTTGCTGATCCGTCGACTTTCCAGGTGTTCGATATCTGGTCAACCGCCCGTTCTTGGACTGCACACCCAACATCATGCCTTTGGTCAAGACAGGATGTCCTGTCCGCGACAGTGCCAGGCACGTTCATGAGAAACCGCGTGACGAAGCTGTTATCCATGTTTCTGAGGCCATCTATCGCATGAACGAATCGGAGATTTGGCAGATTTGTGAACGCTGTCTCGAAGCTGCCATGCAGAGCACAGCCGCATTTGACGGCGTCGCTCCGTGCGACCTTATTATCACTAACAGTCACGGCACTCTCTCGCGTAAGTACACTTATCTCGATGCACTTCTCGCGAATGATAACACCGAGCTCATCAGATAATTTGGCAACATGCTTGTCATGTTTGCAGCTTACTATGACAAGTGCTTGACCCCTCTTGTGCCGCAACAGCGCTTCAAAAGGCTGCTCGAGCGGACGATATCGTATTTGCGCGGCCTTGCGCCGATATCGCCAACTTGCAAAGTAAACAGCGCCGTTCTAGAAGAGCCGCAGTGGACGGCATTTGAAGTACCACAACACTCCACTACGCCATATACGAGCCATGGCCAGTACGGACGGTTTCCTTACCTTGATTAGCCAGCACCATTTACTTATCATACAGAATATTCTCCTCGCTGTGCACAGTAGCGCGGCAGGCCATGAAGATGCTATCGCCAAGCTGGCATCATGTATCTAACATGGTTTGGCTTTGCGGTGCGGCATTGACCGGATGATTTCCAAATACATACAGCCACTGGTGCATAGCCGATCCTTCATGATCAGGCGGCATACTAGTGTCTTTCTGGAACGCTGCGAATATCACATAGAATTGGAAACCAAAGAGAAAACCACTGGCGATCTCGAACCGGCCATCTCTGATAGGTTCAATAATATTCAAGCGTCACTCAAGTCGAAGATTGTACGGCGGCTCCAAAAACCCAGCTCCACTCGGCAATACTATCGATTGGTCTGATATCTGTTGTCCATTCAAGCATCAAGCCAACAGTGCTCTCGATCTCTTGCTAGTCCAGGAGCCTTCTCTCTTCGAGAATTTGCCGTAAGCAGGAATTGATAGAGCACAGCTTGAGGACTAGCAATATTCTTGTGGAAAAGTGAACATATGCGGTACTAGCCTCTTCATGTCCTTCGGTGGTGCCTTGACAATTGGCCATAAGCATGCGTTCTTGATCGCTAAAGCGTAGCTATTGCGAACGTCCGTTGTGCTGAGCTCCGGAAAGTCCAAGACTTTGTATATGACCGCTTTGTACAGGATGAACCGTGCTTGGTAGAATCGCGTCCTCAGCTGCGCTCCTACCATATCCAGGTTGTAGGTTTGTCCGAATGTCATTGCATCATGGTCCTCCAATGATCGTTCAGTAGTTGTGCTTGCAGCCTGGGATCTGAGTTGGTTATCGTTGCTCCGTTGCAAAGATCGTGGTAACGCAGTCCGCCAGATACTCCACTGCTGCGTCAAATCGTGAAAAAGAACGACCGAAGATTCGCCCTCGTCGTTGTTATTGCGTAGAAAAAGCTGCGAGATTTCTAGGGTTGCGCCAAGGTGGCCTGGCATTCACAATGGACGCTCGTTCATTTACTGTCTCATGGATGCGTACGATGAGGCTGTCCAATGCGATCAGGGCAAGGAAGTGGTACTTGGGATGAGTGCAGTCTTCGCTAGCTTGTACTAGTGTAGAGCTGACACTGGGGCTGATGGAGCTACCTTCTGATTGTCCTTGTTGTCGTGGATGTGGTGAATGCTGTTCTCGAGCTTCGTAAAAGTGAGGCAGCGGTACCTTCTCTTCCCTTTCTTGTATACCGGTGCGCGGAAGATTGATGTCGAGACGGCACTGGTTTTCGTGCAGAACGCACGTTCAGTATGCGCGCTCGATCAAATCGCCAGCTGGAGGGGACTATTCAACAGGCTGGGAGCGAATAGGGGCCTGACATGTCATCGAAGCTGCTACCGTACAGCGCCAAAATTCCGGATGGCGTGCTGTAGCTTCGTAATACATAGCTTGCAGCAGGTTAATCGGGACACTTTGCAAGCTGCACTGCGTCACTACAAAGCCGAGTCTCCGACGGGCTTCAGTGAACAATGCAAGACCTGGCGGTTTTGCGGCCGTACCGCCTCGAATGCCACTCGGCTGACCTTTGACCACAGTCACAGGTGATTCAAACACGCGTTCAGTAGTGACACCGCCGAGCGTAAGCACGAAGATGGCCAGCACGCCGCTTGGATCGTCCTCTCTGTACCCCTCTCCTAACAGCCTCGTGACAGTGCCGTTCACTAAAGCTTCGTGGTCCAGAACTGGATAGAGGACGTTGAAGGCATTGAAATAGGCGTCACAGCATACTCGTGTTCTTTGTACGGTCAAAGCCGGATCGACCACGCCGGACGTTCGATGATGTTCTAACGGTCCGAAGCCTGCGCTGCAGCAGTGTAGTCCCGTATCTAGAGGAATGAGATATGGGTGTTTAAACATTTCGAGTTCGATGAACCAGGACGTGCCTTCCGGCAGGGCGTGCTGTGAGATGATGGCAGGGTCAATGCTCAAGTCGGAAAAGTGAGCGTGAATAGCGGGCTACAGCACGATGTTGTGCAGAGGTGGGATCCGATGCTGCGTGTGATTTTGTGCAGCTTCTACCCAGGACCGATCTGGCAATGCCCAGCTCACAGGTGTTCTGGCTGGACGCGCGCTCGAAGGATTTCATTGCAATGTTGTCGATTTTGCTCTCGAGTCGCGTCAAGGTCTCCCATAATGTGATCCATAGTCTTGTCTTCCCTGTAACAGCTCGTCATTAAACGTAGATAGTGTGCCATAGCTAGAGTAGAAACGATAGCAACCATACGGACGGGTCTGGTGCACGCTCACAGGCTAGCAGGACGACAGGGTGCAGTCCGCGGCGTCCGGCTGCTGCTCGCTGCAATATAACTTACTTGATTGGTGAGGCCTCTTTGTCCTCACACTGGATATCAAGACGTTGGCAGAGACCACCCATGCAGAGGTGAGCTTTGACCTGGCAGTAGCATATTCACGGAGCCTTGGTTACACACGTCTCGGCCTTTGCTCATCGCATTCACTCTTCCTTTAATGTGAATTATCTTTTCTTCCATGTTCGACCCTTCAGTCACGTGTACTGGGCCCAGAATTCCCATTGCCTCCGAAGTAGGATAGGGATACGGGCATAGCTGTTGCGACATGTTTGGCAAGCTTTCGCTGCGATAAATAGTCGCAAGGGACGCTCCGAAGAGCCTGGCACCATCAGACGGCTTGCTGGAGCCCTTCGAAACGCTTCCTGCGATGTTTGGACAGGTGAACAATTGTCACCATAGGAGGGTGCGGACCTTTACGCTATGGACGCCGCTGTTCCGGAAGTCAGAGAACACGCCCTGACGCGTTTTAGTCCTTACCGATCGACCGGTCGGTTTGTCAGGCCCTGCGCAAACACGATAGAATGAGAATGCGATCTTGAACATTTCAAAATAACCTGCCGCTAGGACCTATAGGCTACCGGCTACGAAGCGTTTCTTCCGTTTCGACCCCTCAGCTCTTCGTTTTCGCGACGAAGACCGTGGGGCCTTTCCCTGCGGCGAGGTTTGCAACGCAGTCTCGAGCATGAAGCCATACAATAAACCCAAAAATGGTTTCGCAACAGAACGGGTGTACATACGCGTCTGTGCGCTAGTGGCTTCTCCGATTTCCGGTTTCGAACACGCGTTAGAGGCACGGCCCGATGGCGGTAATGGAGATCTATTTCGTCTGATGGGCCACTACTTCAGATGCGCTGACGGCAGTACGGACTCCATTCATTTCGACTCGGATGGTGTGAACGTGATCGGTACCGTTAAGCACAGGATTGCAGCGTTCTACAGGATCCTAAATAATTTGTGCCCTTGTACATGCGCACGTTCCAACCACCAAAGGACCGTAGGTACTAGGGAGTACAAAAGGTTACGAAACAATCCTGCAAAACGGAGTTGGGATTCATTGCAAACGAGAAAATGTCAACCTCCACAAATATCCAACCTCAACGAACTAGTCTTCTCTCCTCTGTTCTACAGTCTATACAAGAGATGATTCAGCTGGATTGTGACATGCCACGTCTTGACGCGAGTCTGTATGGCGCTTCTGCCTGCAGTCGCGGAAAACCCACCAGACTATTGCCGGCATAATATCGCTCCCTTTCCTCCATTCCAATATCGTATGCCTCCAATCTCCGAGTATTGTACTCAGCTTCGACGGTGGCGTACGGGAAGTCTGAGCCGTACAGGACATGTCCTTCGGGTGCCCATAAAAGAAGCGAGTCGAGGACATTTGCCGTTCCACACAAGGCAAGGTCAAAGTAGAAGGATCTTGCATCCTCTATGATTTCGTCGAAAGTCTTGGGCGAATGTGCATCCAGCTCCTTGAGGAACAAACGCGATTCTAGGATTGCCAGCCGCTTTGATAGTAGAGGCAATGTACCTCCACCGTGTGCAAGAATGACCTTCACATCGGGGTAGCGCCGCTTCGTTCCCGTCATGATCATATGCGCAGCTGTACGACCAGTTTCATTCGGGGAATCGAAGGCAGGCGGCTGTATCATTGTACTTATTAGCTTGAAACCTGGTGGCATGGTCGGGCGGATGAACACGACTGCGGCCCGGGTGTTAAGCTCTTTCTATAAGGGTTCGAAACTTGGATCACCAAGGTAAACCCCTTGATACGTGGTGAAGAAGCACACCGTCCGCTTTCAATTCGTCGAAAGCGTACCGTATTTCTGCAAGACAGCCATCTGTGTCCTGCAGACCAGGCACAGCCGCGAAGAAGCCTATGCGAGACGGATCTGCTTTGGTCTCCTCAGCTGCCCATTCATTGAACCGTTTTGCCAAGGAGCGTGCACCGTCTCGGTCTGGTGCTATTCTGGAACCGGGTGCGCTGAGTGAAAGCATGGAAGCACCAATATCCAGCTCCGCCATGGACCGTCTGGTTGCATCCATTGACCATGAGATCTGTGGCACTCCACTTTCAGCTGGACCTAACTTGCCAAGAATCTCCTCAAAGAAATCTGGCAGTGCATGAGTGTGCACGTCAATCTTCAATACCATGGTGGCCACGCTGATGTGTTGGGAAAGATGTTGGTTGAGGACGCTTCTCCGCAGACAAGAGAAGACAGATGCGATAATGAAGATAGTGGGACATGCACAAGCCATATATGACGGCGCCCGAAATGTCTTCAAGTGCGGACCGATCCATCATTGTTGCGCCCTGCTGCCAGAGCATCCGAAACTCGGAATGGTGCGGAGCATGAATGACAGCATCGGTCATGCTGGCTAGAAACGACCGATCATGTTTGGTGGTAAATGAAAACCCTTGACGAATGGTCGGTCACTCGGTAATAACTCCTTACCGATAACAAACGTTCGTGATTCCAACGCGCATGGTTCCAGGATCATCTTCGATAGGTCTTGCGGCGGTAACAAATCCATGAGCAGCTATCCGCTTTGCCAGTTGGAAAAGTACTGGTGATGCTGCTCGCCCAGCTGTGCCGCCGGATTGGTATACACGATGTAATGACGCGTCTCTGCTAATAGGCAAGCGCTAATGACTCCAAACTATATGGACAGTCTGGTCGTGGGTAGATAGTATGTGCGCAAGACTTGATGCATTCAGAAGCTCCGTGCGCTGCCGTCACTCAATTTCTGCGGGTGACTAAACTGCTGGAGAGATGTTAGTCTCAATTACCGGCTTCTAAAGCTTTAGTGTGCATGCGAAGCTGAGAGCTTGAGGAAGTGACCAGGGCAGGGCCGCCATTCCGGCTCATCCGCATTGCATGAGAATCCCCCAACCCAGGAGCTTGGCGCTCCTGTAGCCTGTAGGTCCATTTCCGCTGAATCAAAGCTGTGCAGAGCTCACTATCCGCCTGACGAAGTGCAGTCTACATACGACCGATTATGGAACTGGCCGCCTCTATAGTTTCTACTGGGCGGACAACGACGAACGTCCACCGCCTAGTGGCATGATCGGGTGAATCTCCTGACCTCGCAGGTCATGCCGTTCGACATTCTAGCGCTTCAATATATGATGCCATTGGGAACGTTGTAGGAGTGGTCCACGCACAGAAACCGCTAAATAATGATCTGCAATCACACCTCGGATACATCGGCTCGTGCTTCGAAACCTATTGCCTGCCACCTTCTAACAATCTTGAGCGTCCGTTATTAGTCATCTTGAGCTCTATTCACGCCTCGACTCGACCTCCTCGTTCCGGCTCGATCGCGGAACAGGTATCCGAAACCCGACATTCCCGAACGATCACAAAAACGCCCCGGGGTCAAGCCTGTTCGTTCCGATGTTCAATTAAGACCGAGTTCTTAGTGGCAAAAATGATTACGTAAGAGGCATGATGACGTTCGGGCCTCCCACCGTTCGTAAAAGAATTTGTACACGAAATGAGGATGCTGTTGGCGACACGTCCGTCGGGTCATGTGTGATCCGGTAGTGGATGAGGTTTCATCATAAGTATCATCAAAATCGTCTTAACGGAAAGGCGGCATTACCTACTAACGTCTTCTTCTTTGCACGAGACTGCACAGGACACTGTGTATATCTGGCCTAAGTCCAGTTCCATATCCACTAGCCATCATCGCACACTTTCCCTAATTCATATTCCAAGTATGCCCGCAAAGATTCAAGGTAAGATTGACGTCCATCACCACGTCTACCTGCCAGCCTACACAGCCGCCATCAAGGCCCACGGCGGCGACCCATCGGGCTGGTATATACCACCTTGGACAGTGGAAGCAGACCACGCCATCTGCCGCGACATAGGAGTCAGTACTGCCATTCTTTCTTGCACCGCGCCTGGACCTGGTATTGAGCCACACGTTGGGAAAGCGCAGCAGCTGGCTCGGACATGCAATGAGTTCTCTGCCGGGCTTTGCGACGCAGATCCTACGGCGTACGGATTTTTCGCATCTGTGCCGAGTTCATTAGACACCAAGGCCGTGCTGGAGGAGATCGACTATGTTCTCGATATCTTACATGCCGACGGCGTGGTATTGATGACACGCTACGGGTCTGACAATCATTACTTTGGCCACCCATCCTTCACACCCATCTGGGACGCGCTCGATACTAGGAAGGCCATCGTTTTCGTCCACCCGACAAGCCCAGCGAATTATCGCAGCGAGTCAGATTGGGTAAATAAAAGTATACCTGGTCCAGCTTGGGACTACGCGCATGAAACGGGCCGAACCGCAATTGATTTGATCACTTCTCACATGCTCCGCAATCACGCGAGAGAGTGCAAGATCATCCTCTCCCACGCTGGCGGTAGACTACCCTACCTCGTTGGGCGTGCGGCGGGACTTCTTCCCTACTGTTTCCTGCGCAGCTAACCCCGTGAGGAATATCGTGAGGATGCCAGGATGTTTTTTACTACGACACCGCACTCTCAAGCTCGGACATGCAATCCGCTGCGCTGAGGGAGCTGCTGAAGGATGGACATGAAGATCACATGTTGTTTGGTAGTGATTTCCCGAACGCGCCGAAAGAGACGATTGAACATTTCACCGTGCAATTTGAGGAAGTTGGCTTCGTGGACGTGGAATCATTAAGGTCGAACGCATTGAAGTTATTTCCGAAATTAATGGAGGCATGAGGTGGTGCGTTTCACAGCTTACCGTATTTCTCATAACAGTCGATCACAAATTACAAGTCTATGTGAACATGGAATCTTGGGAGTTGTCAAGCTTAGAAGCGCTTCTTCGTGCTCGAAACGAGGAATAACCGAAAATCCGTCCGCAATGTAGGGTGATATGTATGTCGGTTCAACCTCATTCGAAGAAACACTCCTCTACAGGCAGGTAGTGATCAGCCTCGCACGCATAATCGGAAAAATGTCAAAGGGTTTATTCTTATCTATAATCAGGAGCAACAGTAGTATGCAGTGCGCGGAAAGCGAGTGAATAATTCCAAAATCGCTGGTGCCCCTGTCGTATTAGTTCCTTATTATGTTGCGGCCCTGTTGCGAGCCTCCAGACTCTATCTATCGGCGTCTGGCGGAGACGCCCATCGTCTGGTACTTCGCGTGCAACCCTCCAAAGGGCTACATAAGCAAGGAGCAGGCTGTGTTTGCCAGGGATGCCGAGCTCGTTGGATTACGGCAACGTCACAAGGATGTTGCAGGCGTGATTCGTGTTGGCGATAGAGAGCTTGTCGCTGTAGAAAGTCGTTGGCTGCGGGAAAACCGGAGTCATGGAGCAGAGCTGCAAGATGGGCTGGCTGAGCAAGATGCGCGTTTGCCAGTAGTAGATGACTGCCTCGAACAGGTGTCAATTGGCTGAGTAGAAGATCCAACGTACAACGAGCGCGTCGGCTTGGTTAGATGTCTTACGTATGTTGATGCGATGAAGCAGATCGCCATCCGACTTAGTGTCTTCTGGGCGTAGAAGCTCATTTGCAAGCGCAACGGCTTTGAGAAATGTATTGATAGAGACGTCTCCGGTTCGGAGAGATCGCACCGGCTTTCCGCATTCGCAGAGGCCGAGCGATCCTATTCCACACCAAAGAAGGTCATCAGTACGGAAAGGACCCTTTACGCTTCGCGCAAGTTCCGACATCCTAAAGGACATGCCTTTGATTCACTCGTGCTTTGTGATCTGGGGAAAGCTGGAATTGGCTCCTCTTATCATCACACCAATATACAACCAGCCCTCTACAAAGCGCCTGAGTTGCTACTCCTACTGGATTGGAGTCAGAGCGTCGACATCTGGAATGTCGCGTGTTTTGTAAGTCGAGCTCAGGAGACCACACTCGATCACTGAACTGACTGTTCTTCAGGCGTGGGATATGCCGTACACCTAACGCCTGCAAGGAATGTTTGCGAGTGCCTTCACTTGGGCACCTTCCTGGTTCCTAGAAAGAGGTAGTCAAGATGAGGCTGCATGCCGGCGCTTCCGCGTGCGCTCGGATGTGAGCTAAATGCACGGCTTGCATGAACGAAATGTAAATCCATTGAGGCACACGTCGTGCCCCTGCCGCGCCTCGCTTACGTACCGGTGTTGGGGTGCAAGGTCTGCGCATCGGTCACGCGAGTCAGGCTTGCATTGCTCTTTCTTGCCGCTGACCACATCCGTACTACTTCCTGTTTCCTGGAGTTGTGCCGCCAAAACTTGGAGGCTTTTGACGCTCAGCAGTCGTCGCGTACCACTGGATGGGCGATCATGGCTTCACGGTTTCCTGGCGAATCGGTGCGAGCGCATCCGCTCCCTCGCTGCCAGCATGGGCCCCCCTCACGCTACAAGGCACACTGCCGTTCGAGCTGTCCCTTTTAGCGAACCATATGCGATTTGCTCTACAGCAGGCCTGTGGAAACTTTCACCCCTTCACGTAGTTGAGATGACATTCAATCAGTTCCCAGAGATGACATTCAATCAGTTCCCACATCGACTTGGAGCCATCACTGTTAAAGCACCTGGAGGCCGGCAAGTCCCTACAATAGCGTTGCATCCAATGTACCGCCCAATACGCTCCAGGCGTACGTTCGCGGATAGCGAGGCCGAAACACCGACGGATTCTACCGATTATGATCGACCCAGAGCGTCATACAAGAGCTTGCTGCAACTACTGGACGTGGAGCATTGGGCACATCACCGGACCTTGGAGTCCTGGCAGGCCGAACATGAAAGACTTGGATACATTGAACAACAACATCAGCAACAATGCAGTGCGACCGCGATCTTGACCGCCGAGTTTAGCAAGACCACTAAAGCACGAGTCACAGCTGAAGCCGATCGACTGGAGCTATGGTGAACCACGCCTGAGACCGACTATTGAGGTAATTACAGCAAACTACGATACAATCCGCGCCGCATACTGACAGAAGCCGGACGTATATCTAAGTCCAATGCCATCTGGCCCAATGCTTCCAGACTCAGTTGTCCCAAGCCCTGTGGCTTCGAACTCGTCTGCTGCATGCTCAATGGCTCCAGGCCAAGTGCTGTACAGCCCCATCCACCGAAGCTCGACGCCGCTACGACTTGACCTGAAATGCGCACGCAGGCGGAAGCAAAAAATGTTATATTGTAAGAGAGCGGTCCCATCACCAGTAGAACCGAAAGTGCCCCAGACCGCGACTTTCGGCCGGTCGTCATCTATCTGCAGTGATGACGCTACAGTAGCCCCGCTATTTAGTGATAGGTTCGGCGTTCGCTCGGCTGGAATTTGATTGGCGTCTTTATGTAGTTCAACTAGTAGAGGGAATATCTGCAAAATCTTCGTCGGTCTCAACAATGCGAGGATCGACAAATGAAGTTCCCGCAGCGTTGCCGGTCGCAAACACCCACGGCGTTTGTTCCATGTACTCTGCGGAGTAAGACCTTCCTGTCACCGGATGCTTCTGACTCTTCCTGATCTCAAGCAGCGTCTTCTCATTAGCCGCTCATCTCTCTTTGAACTCCCTTACCATTCTCGTAGACACGATCGCGTCACCCTCGAACTCCTCGCCACCAACGACTTTATCAGCGCCGCTCCCGTAAACTCGCATGAGATCAGATCGCGTTATCCAGCCATTGCGGTGAGCTTTGTTGCCGTCAAGAACCCCGATCGAGAAGTAAGTAACGGGTTGAGTGGATCTCGAACACGAGCATAAGCATTGCTGACGGCTACCGCATCAGAGTTCCTCTGCGCAATCATCCGATACCTCTCTAAGCGGTCGAAGTTCTGTGGGATTTGCACCATACTTTTTATGGCAGTGATGCTACTAGCGGTGAGTTAGCGCTCCCACTTGATCATAGGGAGTTGATCTGTGTCTTTGTCGAAGATAGATAAGCTACCTACGTGAGTCACGGGCACAATGTCGTAAACGGTGCACCCATGTAGGCCCCTGTTAACGACAGCGGTTGATATGCGGCCGCCGAAGAGAACGCCAACGATGAGACCATCTTTTGTGCGTCTGCGGCCAGGCGTAAACGAGCCTGCATTAGCTTCGGACGCGTCTCGATCTGGCGTGTCCGCGTTGCTTGTCATGTCCCAGGTAGATCGAGCATCGTCCGAGTCCGGCAATCCTTGCGTATCACTTTGCGGCGCCGACTCGGCATCGACGCCAAGCATGTCCAGACCATTGTTTAGGCCGTTGCGAGCGGTTACTTCATCCTCAAAGTCTGTGCAAACTTCGGATGCGGACTGCTGGTGAGTCTGTTCGGCCCGACTCTCTGGAAGCGGAGGCAAGTGTTCGGTTCGGAGGCTCTCAAAGGAATAACCCTGTTATTTCAGAATCTCAAGAGCATCATCAGTGTCGGGTTGGGGTGTGTCAGAAGGGGCGAACTCGCCCAAGCCAAGTTGGTCCATCGCTACAGCGATGAGCCCTAGCCACTCCTCTGCACTTTCTGCGGTGTCCGTGTCGCAAAGAGCCTTAATAGGATCCATTGGCATAGTATGATCTCTCTTATTGACCCCGTACATCTCGTTAGTGTTCGCGAGTGTCTCTTTGAACGCTTTCAGGGAGTCCCGAGCCGCTATACGATCTGCAGCTGCCGCTGCAACATCTCCAATTATCTTTAGTTTGGCCTTTACTCCGTGCTCGCAATATAGGACGTCCTGCCAGATTTGGGTCTTGCGAATCTCCTGATCATAAAGACGTGAGTATGTGGCCGTCCACTCCTCGTCTTTAGCTTTGCTACTACGCGCAGCTACAAAACACTTCGTAGCAAGGATACCCATTTCGGTGATATGACATCCTTCATACGCAGGGTCATCGTTGTATAGTAGGGTCTTGAGGTCATGAGTTCGTCGAGAGCTTTGATCGCAGCTTCATTTCGACCCTTGTTCGATTTCAGGGCCCACTTGTGGTATCTGGCTTTCACCGTGACTATGACACCTTTTAGCGGCTCGGAAAGCAGAATGCCAGACTTCTGAACTCCTCCAATTCCTGCCTGGGGCTTTCCAAAGCCATGACGGCGCAGCTCATCGTTAGGCGCCCTCCACTCGTCCATAATCTTCGCAGTCTTGCCATAGATCCATACTTTGCGATGAATAGCAGCATGCTTGCGCAAAAGCTTCCTTTTCTCCATAGCCACATCAGGAATGCGTAGCTCGTAGCGACGGGCATTCTCATGTCCGGTTTGATGTAATCTCTATTGTCGAGCCCTGTCTTCGGCGGCGTCTTCAGGAGTCTCGGGGTCGTCGCTCTGATCGCTTTCGTGACCCTCGTAGTCGCTACCTATAGCATCGTCGACATCATTGTCTACATTTGGCCGGTGTAACCCATCACTGTCACCTGCAGGACTTGCAGAGGAGCCTGGCACTGCTGTTCCCTCCCGCCGATTTCGACCAGACGCTGATGGCTTAGCGGTGGACATTAAGGGCTCAGTCGAAGCTGGAAATGACCGAGAGGCGACTCCGAGCGACTTCGCGGACGAGCTGCGGTATCGACTACGCGGCTTGTCAACAGTCAGACTGGTTATCCGGTGCTACAAGATAACGTTCAAGAAAAGGCGCATGTACTACGTGCCACCAGGTCAACACTTTGGCAGCTCCGCAAGTAAGTGAAGTGATCTAGTGTCGAGCACTGCACCGTAGGCAGTCATTTATGATAGAGCGTGACCACACCCGGTTGCTCAAGAGCCCGAAAACTGAGAAGGCATTGAGAAAGTCGAAGAAGGCAATCGGCGAAATTTCGAAAGCTGTAGAGGCACCTTCGAGGAGGTGGCCAAGGAGGCTTACAGACTTCACATAGGTTTGTGGCGGAAGCTGGGTTGGGTAGCCAACCAGGGAAAGATGCAGCAGCTTTGTGACAGGATCGAAAGCCACAAGAGCAGGCTGAGTTTGATCCTTGAGATCCTCGCATGGTAAGCTCCACCGGCCAGATCTACGGTTGTGCTCAGTATTCGTACTGAAGCGTGGTCTTAAAATGTCTCTGCGGGTATGCTACCGTGCATAGTACTAAAGGCTTACGAATCGCGATATAGCGAGACAGATGCTCGTATAGAGGAATATCTCGAGCGTCTAACTGTCGTGATTGGCTACATAGCCAGGAGACAGCAGAAGACGTCTATACTATCCAAGCTCGCTATGATGCAGAGAGATAGTGCTCCGCCGGCGCCAGTGACAACAGCTGTTCCTTCAACATTCAACGGCACATTGACTGCTGATGGGTCTGGGGTTGGGATGCCGAACCCATTCGATGACCCTATGAGTGCTCAAAATCATAAAGCCTCCAGAGCGCGTGCGAAGGCTTCGCGAAAGCATTCAAGAATCAATACTGTGTACAGAGAGTCCGCCCTGTCCGGGATCACGGATAAGTCCATCACAGACATTGATATCGAGTTCTATACGCGCCCGTTGACCGTTTCAAGCTATGCCTGTAAGTCCCGCATTCTCTCATCACACACCTTTGTGGACGTTTACAAACGCTTATATTTGCACAACATCCATTACGACCGCAGACCGGGATAATAGCGAGATTACTGACAAAATGCATGATTTACTGGTCGCTGAGGACGAGCCATTCAACCATACCCTGGGTGGCATTCTTTCGGGAAAGGGTACAGTGCCTTACAATATGTTTGACTTCTACATGTACTTGGACTCTCGAACGAATGTCTTGAAGTTCTGGTAGGTAACATAACCCTCGTGTCAATCGGCCGATTGCTGATCTCCCATAGGCTCGATGCTACGCACCACATGCTCATGTGCGAATAATTCGTAGAGGAATCGAAGAATCTTGAGCGGGAGAAACGCCCTTTCGTTGACAAAGACGATCTTGATAGTAGCTTCGCGAGTGATTTGAAGGACATCGGTTGGACAAATCTGGTCAGTGACAGCCTTGATCAATTCACATCAACCGGGAAAAATTGTGCGAAGCGGCTTCCATGAGTGGTATGAGCATCATGTGCTTAACCCGGCTTGGTCCACCCCGCAACCCAAATCGGCATCATCGATCAGTGGACCACGCGTCTCCCGCGCACGGCTTCAGGCAAACGCGGAGAACATCATGGGCACGTACTTATCACCCGGCGCCGAGCGTGTGATATTGCTCCCAGCGGAATCTACGCTGGGGTCGTTACTGCCGTTAGAGAGAACGACCCCACTGATCCGAGAGTCTTTGATGCGGCAGCCATATTGATCCATTCAACTTTGGAAAAATCCTGGTTTCTAGGCTTCATGCGTCGACGTCGCGCGTTTGCTTAGACCCTGCTTCACGGCAGGTTTGGAGATCTACGACATGTGCTCAAGAGACTGAGAGTGTCTCCTTCTTCGCCCTAGGAAGCGTTCCAAAATCAATACTCGAGCGCTTCATTTGGGGCCTTTGGAAAGACACTGCGTATTGCCTCATAGCATGGCCGCATAGAGATAGTGCAGCTACTGCTCGATAATGGCGCCGATGTCAACGACCAGGGCAGAGCCTTTGGTAATGCCCCCTCTGCGCCGCCTCAGAGGGAGGCCACAAAGAGGTGGTGCAGTTACTGCTTAGTAAGAAGGCTAATGTCAACGCCTAGGGCGGAGAGTATGGCAATGCCCTCTACGCCGCCTCACTAGGAGGCTATAAAGAGGTGGTGCAGCTGCTACTCGATAAGGATGCCGATATCAACGCCTAGGGGGGACGGTATAGCAATGCCCTCTACGCTGCCTTATTAAGAGGCCATATAGAGGTAGTGTAGATACTACTCCACAATGGCGCCGATATCAACGCCTAGGGAGGACGGCATAGCAATGCCCTCTACGTTGCCTTACTTGCGGGCTATATAGAGATAGTATAGCTACTAGTAGACGAGGATGCCGATATGAACGCCCGAGGCGAATACTATAGCACTGCCCTCTACGCCGCCTTAGAGGGAGGGCTTTATAGAGGTAGTATAGCTACTGCTACTTAGTAAGAAGGCTAATGTTGACGCCTAGGGCGGATTATTGTTACGACCTGTGTCGTGAGTGACAATGGATCGCACGTGACAGGATCTTCCGAGGAAGACAGGTAGTCACGAGTTATGCTTGATGGAGTGGCAGAGCTGGAAGCGTAAGGTATCTGAGCGAAGGATGAATCAATCAGTGTCAATGTGTATGGATCGTTGTATTCCAAGAAGTCACTATGAACAATGAGTTGAACACGAGAGTTGCAGAAGGCACTCTCGCTCGCTATATACCTATGAGAGTCGTTCATGATCAGGCGTGATCAGTGTAACTGGGCGCGCTGAGCAGCTGAGCAACTGATCACTGAGCAGGGTCACGTGACCGAAGATGCTCAGTGAGGTTGAATGAAGTGCAGCGGCTGGTGGTCCCGTGTATACCTCTGTCGGCGTACATCTGGGACCTATACCAAGTTCGGAATCGTAACACTATAGTAGCCGTCTATACTAGCGAGATCGTAGGAGAATCATCCTAGGGCTTTTAGAGTAGAGCTCACGAATAATAGCCTCCTTAGACGGACTAGCCTTACCGTTTTAAGAGCTAAGTACCTCGGCCTTTTATAACTAGAAAATACTTAACGATAACGTTAAGACTTAGATAAGGAAAGATAGAGGGGGATTGGACGTATACGAAGGCGTTCGTACGCTAAGTATAACTATCGGCTCGTAGGGATTGAATCTTTCAACGGGAGTACCGAGGCTAACAACTCGACTATTAAACAATACGGAAGTATTAGAAAAGCTCGAAGATAATAATACCCCGAACTCGATACTAAGTATACTTCTAAATAGAGAAAAGTGTTATAGTATTAAGATCTTAAGAATTAGGGTTTTATGAACCTCTTAAACTAAGGTCGGCATTATATCTATATTGTCTTTAAAGACTATAAGGTAGGAAAAGAGTAAACATTCTCTTACAATGTAATAGTACTATAATATAGTAGATAGGAAATAAAGGTTACCGTATCGGCATAGTAGCGAAGGCTTTAACGGCTCGCGGTAGTATACCTATTATTATATTTCAACTTGGTATAGGTAGACAATATACGTTCTATACGTTCTAGTAATATGTACCCGTCCTTACTACGTCTATAGAGACTATAATAGAATATAAGAAAACTCGTTACTATTCTTATCCGTATAATAGTATAGTAGCGAATAGAAAATTGCGGGAGAACTTATAAGTCCTAAGGGTACGACTAGAACCTCGTAGGGACGGTATCGAGTACGGCGGACGATCCGGTATTCCTCTCTATTAGCTATTCGGACGTTGTAAATTCCATCTTACAGATCAATCTTAGAGAACTAGTTTGCTCTAATAAGTCTTTATAAAACTACTTAATAAGTTAATGTTAGGTAGTAATTACTAATTTTTAATAATAATGTCCTCTAAGGTTCGGTAACCCTATAAGAAGTCGTTAAATCCCCGTTAGGCTTTAGAACGAGTATAATTTCGGATTCTGTAGGCGACGCGGATTCCCGTGTCTAGCCTATACCGTTTATCTTCCCTACCTATTCTTCTATACTCCGAAGTTCTTTTTCAGGTATCTATTAGAGAAGTTCCTTTAGTAGCTCCTCGCCTAGTAGTAAGCCTACTATATAGCCCTATAGTTAATGCTTAGGTAGGATATCAATCCCTTCCTCTTATAGGAAGTATTACTGCCCCTCGCGTTGTTCTTAAGGGTTTGCCGGAGGCGCGTAAGTTCTACCCTTACTCCTAGCCGTATATTAACTTAACGGTTCTTTTGTTAGTACCGGCTAGAGGCGAAGGCTTTTTCTTCGTTAGGTCCGGCTGGAACTATTTTGTTATACGGCTGATTTCTCTAGCGTTATCTAGTATTAAACGCTACTAATACATAGCGTTCTTACGAAACAAGTAGTTATAACTTCCGACCTTAAGTACTCTTCTTATCTAGTAGATTACTGGATTGTGCTTATCTAGCCAAGGCATTCTCAGAACGACTTCGTGGCTAGCTATAGCTACAAAATCTAGTGAGCTGCTCTCGTGGTGCTAACTAGATTTCCGTAGCGTTACAAAGCACGAGCTATGCCTTCTGGAAATTGCGAAACTAATGAACGGCGGATAGATTTGGCGCTACCATACGGCTTGAATAGGCATTTCAGCCTGTTTTCGTCGACGAGACTGATCTTGACCATATAGCGCTATAGGACGCGTGCACATAGCGAGATTGTATTACATCATAGAATTTTCCTGCAAATCCCGTCGTTCGGAAATTTTAGTACTTTGTAGCCGCCGTGACGAGGCAGAAACGCGTCTTGACAAAGATAAGCTCGATATCGACAGTGCAGCACCATGGGACCTTAGATCTATCTCCCTGCGTCTAGATCTGACCTAGTGTGCCTAGGATGCATCGGACCCGACGAATAGGGCCTATCGTTATAACGATAAAGGTCCTCGCTATACCGGTAGCAAGCGTTAAGCGAGCAAAGAGAAAGATTACGGAACAATCGAGACACAATTCATCGAGGCAGACTGAATCGAAATACACCGAATACGGACGCATTTCTGGAGGTAGCAGGAGCCGAAAGGCGAAAGACTGGCCACAACGTCTGATTTAAGAGTTGCAGGGGTAGAGCAAGCAGTGAAATTAGTCTGACTCCGAAACAACATCAACTAAGCGGCGAAACACGCCATAGTGACTTACAAAATTCTTGAGACAGCTCGGCAACACGATGAATTCTGTGTCACGCAACATGCGGACTGCAAACGAAATGCAATGTCTACTTAGCCCACCGTAAAGAGATCATAGTATTGACTATGTTTAACTCTGTTACTGGACCTTTTGCAAGGTGATGAAATAGCTGGCTGTTATCGGACGCTCTGCAATTAGAAGTGATAGGCCAGGATTGCGGGAGCGTCTCAAGAATTTTGCGACCTACTGTGCGCTGGCTTCCAGGGCACACTCGCTAGAGCAACGTGGAGACCTGTGAGTGAGAGACTCGCTTGATAAAGCTGCCAAGCCTTAAGGCGAAGCGCTTCCTGACTCTCAACATGCAGACTATGCAGATACTGGCTCTGACGACCCAAATCCTTGAAGACAGTAGGCGGACCGAAGTGGTGATTTATGAGGCTCCCACCGACGTATTCAACGATTGCGAAGGCCCTTCTGCTGTACAGAGCAAAATTGAGAACTTCGACAGAGGCGTACGTGTAATTGGCACCCGGTATTGGCTATGGTGCGAGGAGAAGAGGACACTACAGTTCGGATGATCAATATACTGGGTGCGTTTGCCACCGAGCAAGAAGTACAAAGAGCGAACCGCGAGAGACTCTTTGTAGGGAGATCAGTGTCCGGGTAAAGAGAGTGAAGGATATGACACAAGGATCGGACCTAGTACTGCGGATCTGTATGCTCGCATCAGCGAATTGATTAGAGTACGCCTACGTTACCGGCAAAGCATGCGAAGACAGAGAGCTGCTCAACCAGCCACTCTCGATCCAGGGTGGTGATAGTCGGCAGGGGCGCCCGGTATTTTCAGGAATGATGTGCCGCTCAAAGCCGTTGGTGGGTGTGACAGAGCGCGGCTGAAAGGTCCGACGCCTACCTTGCAAGCTCCTCGCATCAATTGATTCATGGTGGCCATTACTAGTCTGCGCCGTGAACATTGTGTTGCGTTGTGTGATTGTGCAACCCCCATCATCAACCCAGGCGTGCCCACTGTGTGATCTCGCACGTTTGCGCGTGTCTTGAGCATTTTGTGCGTTCTGCAACCCAAGATGGTCGCGAATTTTACGGTCGAGCGTTGTATCTTCTGCGCTGTGTGGGTATGTCATTGTTGGAGAAGCGGATGGGTTCGCCTTCGCAGTTGTTTGAAGTCGCATCGGGTCTATCTGACAGGTGCTCTCTAGACGAAGGTCTGCTGGAGACCGTGCCTTGTCAGCAAGAACAATCATGCTTGATAGGAGATTGACAAAGTCATCCTCTTCCAGATCACTAATACGGGCGACAAGACTGTCACAGTGTTCAGAGTAAGTGTCGGTGGTGCATTCTGGTAATCCATAGAAGTAACTTACCCCAAAGCTAGCACTCCCAGCAAACAAATACTCACGGCGTGTGAGTATGTCGGCTCGTCTTCAGAGCGGCGCCTGGTTATAGGTATTTCACAATCTTTGGCGCCACGTATTCTGATGTACCGCAAGATGTTAGCAACATCATCCCTGCTCACGAGAGCCCAGAGTCACCGGATAGGATGTGAAGCGGCCGCCGGGACCGGACAAGATAGATCTCTGGCTTGATACTACAGTGTAGTCATCACACAGCACACAGAGCGCATGCGCCATCACATTTGAAGTCGCATTGGCGTTGGAGCGAAGCCTCGTTCAACCCAGTAGCGCTCTCATCCCTTCATCGTTTGTCGGCAATACACGTCTTCACAGTATATTCCTCGCCGGTACCGACGTCACACAATTTAAATTCAAGCGCCAAGTTCTCTTCGCTTCAGCAGAATGAGATTCCGTCAGGGCATATGCGTTCCATTGAGCGCTGTCATCGAAGCAGTGGACCTGTTGCCGAGTGCCCCGAGATCTGGAGTGTCGTCAGATTCAGCTTTTGGGAGGAAAGCCATGATGTCTCTGTGGTAGACTTCAGAAAACGACGGGACAACGATGTCGATCGGAAACTTAAGCCGCGTTCCCAAGTGTATGACAATCTGTGTACTGTCGCGCGACACTCTGTCTCTTCTGATGAACCACGTGAAGTTGCGTCTCTACTGACCCTTCCTGTGCTTCGTGGCGCTGAACGCGGACACTGTGCAGCCACGAATCCGCTGGATTCAGATCGCTGAACCTATCGCTCAAGCAGCACGTTCGAATCTCGTTCATAATCGACCCGGTGGGTCTGTCGCATAAGGACGAACACTCGACCTTGCAAAAGGGAGTGATGGGAAGGCCTTGCGTAGGGAAGAACTTCATTACGTAGGAGCAAGGACTTACAGAGATTCATCGATGTATCTTTCCCACCGTACCATTGATCAATACTTTCTTGTTATTGACCCAGGCGCGGTAAGGGAGCGCAGATCTGAGCCTTACAAGAATCTTGGGCCGGTAACGTGTAACTGAGCAGGTGAGATGTCTGATTCAATTTCGGATGAACGCGGGAGCAAAGAGGGTTCAGGAGTGGTTCGCAAGCAACGGGATCAAATCATGCGACGCTGGTCACGATGATACGCCATTCTTATTTGAGCGTACTATTTTTACGCTACGTAAGGTCAGCGAAGGTTACAGTCGCAAGTCTCGACGTCGCGCGAATTGCACTCGAACGCCACAACCGGTCGTGAGAGTGCGTCCCTTCCACCGTGTCTGATTCCTGAATGTGTTACAAGAGCTTTCTCGTACTTCACAGAAGCTGCGGTTGCGTCACCCGCATGATCTCCTTGTACCTATACCCCTTGTCTCGATAATACTTCCTTAGGATTCGTCCACAGTCCAGCAGTCATCAGCCAGTCTGGTAGAAGGCCATCCGCCGCTGGCACGCGGACTTCGGCAAGAGAATAGACCACACCAAAGATCTCGGAGCGTAGAAACAGCAGCGCTAACACGTAGACCTCCGCTGACTGTACAGTTTTGTCCGTTGCCAAATACGCAAGTGCCTTTCCAAGGTTTCTGAGTCCCTCCGTACCGTTAGCTTCCACAACTCCACCCAGGGTGTCTGGGAATTTGGTAGTCTGAATTGCTGCGCAAGACTTCGGAACGAAGAGCTCGAATGACAATTCCAGTGGCCCGACATCTGTCTCGACACACCGTTGCATTATAATGTTATACGGTTTTGGATTTCACGTGCGAGTCCTGCTTTGCCACTGCGATCTGAGTTGGACCCCTTTGCCCACAGTTGTACCGGAGTTATCTGGAGGTCATTGAGTGGCGGCTTCCGATCGTGAGCGCAGAGGAAGTTCGAACTCGATCCCTTTCGCGCCGCAGCCATTATGGAATTGTTGACAACGTATTGTAAGTTAGGCCTTTGGTTGCGTGCTGGTATCTAGTCATCCATTAGCAGGCCCCCAGAATACCGGTGACAGGTTTGGATTACTCATTTTTGAGACCGTAGTTGACTTTGAGACCTCTCTATTCATAAAACAGTCCTTCGTTCCACCGCGATACTCAAGTGTCTAATGAAAAATGGCTGGTTTCTTTATAGAAAATGTCAAGATGTCGTCGATCGAAGCCGTGCTCTAAGCGTTGACAACATTGGCTAATTTCACAGCCACAAGTCGATCAGCCACGGGTCATGCACGACTTGCTTACTTATATTCGACTGCGCGGTGATCATGATGTCTCGCGTCCAGCGCTAGCCGCATTAGTTATCGTTCTGGATCGTCAGTATCGATCTCCGTTACCATTCTGCAAGAATCTTTGCAGTTTGGCAGCTACAAAGCTCACGATGACTCGCTGTCTTAGTGTCGAGGCTCAGAGGCGTGAATGCTAGTAGATCATGACTATCAAGACTGATAAGCACTCGATGGCAGAGCAATAATGGAGGTGTCTTGTGATATCACCAAAAGAGAGGTCTCTGCTTAGCACACGACGAGGGGACAACACAACCACACATTTTGTCTAGGACAAGCCGTAAGAGTCAAGGGGTGATCAAGGAAGAGGGCTGGCGCGGGAATAGGAGAATAGGGAAGGTTATAAGATCGAGATGGCTATCAAGAGTAAGTATCTCCAAATTTGCTCGCCTCGGAGGGTGGCTCGCGACATGGGGATGGACGTTAGTTTGAATGAATGAATGATTTATTCCGCCCGGCGCTAGCACCTAAAGGGCTCTGGCTATATATTACATAA